>JARFNZ010148564.1:0-10032 GCA_031763405.1 Balanus nubilus
AGCTGGGACAAAAGCCCCCTCTCAATCGCCTGACATCGACACAAATCGACATATTTCCTAACGTAGAGTGAAATATAAGCAATTTATCTAACGGAATTTTGTTTTAACCGCCTAGCAATGCATAACCAAGCGAAATCAGGGGATGTTTCTTAATTTTAAGTTTTTTGGGGGACGTGACCCCCCCCCCCAAGACCACTAGAAACCGTCGTTCTGGATCCGCCAGTGATTGTCCAACAACTTTAAAAAAGGAACTAAAAAGGAGCGAAATGTTGAACAGAACAAATTATTGAAATTGCTCCACAAACAAGGAGAGGAAGGTGGCGACGGAGGAAGAACGGTATTATTATATTCAGATTTCAGTCATGCGTAAAAATATGGATTTTCAAGATTTTTTCTTTGAATCTCGGGGCCGAAGTTCGAGAGGGGTATCCATCGCTAGGTGAGGAAACAGCGCATCGATGGTTCCCGACGCAAGCAAGGCTCATAGCGTTTTCTTCAATTTTCGTGCATGGGCGGGAGGAGGGGGGGGGGGGCAACGAGACCTGTCCCACTCATCCTCTTGTATTTTTAACATTACGCCATTACGGGCGTTACATGAAAAGAATCAACTTCAGAAACCCTCCGTCCTCCCAACTTTCGGAGCGTGTCGGAGCTCCTGGTTCTAAGAGCCGTCTCACCTGTAGGAAGTTGTTTGACTTGCGGATGTAGCCCTTCTGGGCGGGCCGAGACGTAAAGTAGCCGCTCCAGTAGGCCCATGGGTCGCTGGCGTACGGCATGAAGTCGTCCTGCCAGGATACACAACACGACCGATTGTAAACCTGAACAGTGTCGGCAACGTGAACCGGGGCCCATGGCCCTGTCCAGACATGCTGAAATAGTCGGTTAGCTCCAACAACCAGGGGTGTAGTTTAGTATTCAGTTGGGTGGGCTTGGGCTCCGTCACCTTGGGCTTGAGCCCCCCCCCCCTACTTTGGCGAGAGAGTGCATCAAATCCGGAGAGAAATCTGTATCCTTCATTATTTTGATGGTACTTTGAGCGATTTCCCCCCACCTCAAGCCCCCTCAACTTGTTTGGAGAAGCTACACCCCGGCCAACGACGCTCGCGGGCGGCTAATTAGCGTGGCATGACCTCAACTGAGTTTGCTGTTTGCATAATGAACAACTTCTTTTCGTTATTGTTTCTTTTGTTCTGAATGGTGAAAATGAAAAATGTCTGTTATGATTTAACATCAGTCATGACAGTGCTGTTGAACAACGTAATACTCGTCGATATAAAACAAGTCAGGAGGAACAAAACGCGTTTGGCCTGGTAATACGGCTGAAATGCATACTCACCTGAAAATCCAGAAGGCGTACATGATAACAACCGTACACATGTGGGCAATGCCGCACGATGACACGTACATGTACAGCACACATGACCTTATAAGGTCTCCGCCTTACTTTTGTGTTTGGCGGTTGGCACGTTTTTGTTACACGTAATACGCCTTTATTGGTGGTGTAAGGTGAATAAGCCCGACGGTGACTCGCGTGTGGACTCGAGTCTAACCACGACGGTGGGCCAGACGGCGTTGGAGTCGGGTCTGACTCAGGGGTTGACTCTCACCTCTACGGTGGGCCAGACGGAGTCGGAGTCGTGTTTGACTTAGGGATTGACTCTCACCTCCACAGTGGGACAGACGGCGCTGGAGTCGTGTTTGACTCAGGGATTGACTCGCATCTCCACGGTGGGCCAGACGGCGCTGGAGTCGTGTTTGACTCGGGGTTTGACTCTCACCTCCACGGTGGGCCAGACGGTGTTTGAGTCGTGCAGCGCCTTGAGGTAACAGGAAGGAGTCGAGTAGAAGACGTTCACCTTCTCACCCTGGCTCTGACGCGCGTTCACATACCTGACGACACGGATGCCGGTTATATCCGGATTTAACTAGCTATACGTACTTGACACGAACGCCGGTTATATCCGGATTTAACTAGTTATAGCTGCCAAGTGTTACCGGAGAAATAGCAAACTTTGGCCACGGTTTTGACATGGTCCACAAATGAAAAGCTCGCCTGCAGCGGTTAGAAAAATGATTTGTAAGACGATATAACAGATGATTTGTAAAGCAATACACACTTCGATATCTCTGCATAGGTATAACATGAAAACGTCGCATATATATGAAGTCAACAGGAACCTTGAATTTAGCGAAAGTTTTCTTTCAAACATATTTTCACTCGGTAACCTTATTTTTCAATGTTTCAGCTGTCTGAGCAGAGCCACTATATCACGAGTCACATTCGCGTCCACTATATCACGAGTCACATTCACGTCCACTATATCACGAGTCACACGTGTCACGAGTCAGAAATGGGTCACATTGCAGCCTGACATAGGTACTAACTCACATACCAACAAACCGACCTGAATACAGCACATGCCACATGCTTTGACGATCACCAGCAATACAATAGCGAAGCAAAATTTACAATGGCTAATTATAATATCACATACAGACACATTATGTGGACACGTAGGCACGAACGAGGACGTGTTGGCATTGGGACAGCATAGCCAAGAAGAAGCCAGACGTGCAAAGCCCAGAAAGAGCGTGCCTGAAGAGCAGAAAGAGCGTAATATTAACTTGACTTTGCTGCAGCGGTTTTGATTAAATTGCAATCAACACGGGGAGCCATAACTATTGCCAGGTCCTTAGCAAGGATAAATTCCCAGAGGGTGCTCTTTAGTTCACACAGTTTGCACCACAAACCGCAAAGGCTCAATCCCAAGTTATGAAGACGTGGACATATTTTATTTGAGTAGAACTGGAGGTGCACCGGCAAAGGTCAGGATGCACGGGCACCTAGTCTGCACCCAGTCTGCACCCCACCCAGTCTGCATCCAGTCTGAACCCAGTCTGCACCCAGTCTGCACCCAGTCTGCACCCAATCTGCACCTAGTCTGCACCCAGTCTGCACCCAGTCTGCACCCAGTCTGCACCCAGTCTGCACCTAGTCTGCACCCAGTCTGCACCCAGTCTGCACCCAGTCTGCACCTAGTCTGCACCCAGTCTGAACCTAGACTGCACCCAGGCTGCACCCAGTCTGCACCTAGTCTGCACCCAGTCTGCACCCAGTCTGCACCTAGCCTGCACTCAGGCTGCACCGGCCTGGCTACGTGTTGAAACACATAGCCAGGTAAAACACATTGAAGACGAAAAAAGACCTACTGAAATATATTTATAAAGTCAACGTTTATATTTACTGAACTCAATACAAATAATCAACCCTGAGGGGCGTGTTTGTGTGCTACTTGATAGACATGATCAGGAAGAAAACATTTACTTATAAAGTGTCGGCATGTGCCAAAATTTGCAGTAATTCATGAAGTCTTGTCGTGTTTAGATCTGAAACACTCAAACAGCTATCGTGCAGATCGGTATTCATGTTCACTAAATCAAAATTACAAAGTGTCAAAGTGCATGCACATGTGAAAGTAACGCACTTCAGCTTTTTGTATGTATATGTGGGTACTTATTCCCAGAATTGAAGAAGCAAAGAAAGATGATCAAGTCCTTCACTCAGACCACTCAGACACAGTGCGCACAGTTTGCGAGATAAAACCAAACTCACTCCAAAAATCATGCAGGATAAAGTTAAACCTACACTCCACTCACTTTATAAGCTTGTCGAGGTTTTTGTACCAGACGTGCGCGTCTTGGTATTGGAAGTCGCTGCCCATCGTCATTACAATACTGTTGGTCTTGTACACTTTACTCTGATTCTTGGCCGTTTCCAGAAAATCGTCCACCTAAGGTCAACGTTAATAACGTAATTGTTATTACGTTAATCACGTAACTGTCAACGTTAATACACGTAACTGTGTGTATCAATACCTATACTGTTAATTTTACAGTCAATTTCCAAGTACTGTCAAGTATGCAAGGATGTACAATACAAAGCGTAACTCCAAAGTATGAGCTGTTTTTAACAAAAGAAACGTGATCTGAATTTAATGATGCTGAGTATTCCGAAGGCATATATCGTGAAAAAACGGCATACTTTGATAGGTGCAAATTGAACTAAGCAGCGCATATGAACGTAAAATTGCCGACATGTGAAGAACAGTTTCTTACGTGAATATTCCGATCATATTGTAATGAGCGAACCATCACAAAACAAAACTGGTATGGTCCGTTGTTCATGCCACAGGCGAAACTGGGTAGTTATCACAGGTTTGTTGCCTAATATCATTAGGAAGGACTGGATGGCCCGGACAAGAAAATGATAATCAGTCAGGAATAAATTATTATCATGCGACTGAAAGACCATGATCCATAGCGACACGTGTTCCTCTGGAACTGACTATGAACAAATCTCGTCATAGTCTCCTCGATGTCATTATGGTCAGGTCAATGACCTCAATATGCAGCATTGTAAACAAATGTACGAAATGTGAATGAACTCGCGCAAATAAATGTTGAAAAGCGAATTCAAATGATGAGTTAAATCAAATTTTGAATTATCATTGAATTGAATGGAATTGAATTTCAAGAAATTGAATTTTATGATGCATTAATACACGGGCTCTTCCAATGTGAAAGTTTGTCTTAGCCTCGACGCTACGCGTCTCGTCCATGACGAACTTTCATCATTGGACTCGCCCACGCACAGGCGTAGGAACGGGGGGGGGGGCAGGGGGTCCATGACCCTCCCCCCACTTTTCGGCCAAAATGTTCGCTAAAATCTTCAATTTGTCTTCAAAGACAAAATTGAAGGAAGTAAACGATTCACCAAGACGAGAGGAGCCCAAATCTGCAAAAAAATGTCATAGGGGGTTTAATTTTCCTACAAGATGAGATCAAAGTTTCACTGGTTCCCCCACTTTTCGTGACGTTCCTACGCCTATGCGCCCATTAATTTATTATCACGTACCTACGTTGAATTTCGTTACACGAAACACAGCTGAAATAATAATAAAAATACGAATTAAATGAAGCGCTACCCCGTCGACCTGATCTGCCGTGCTTGTGCTTTAATCAGCACTTTGCGTAAACGAACCTCGCCCTAAAAAGATACCAATCACCTATACCCGGGGCACGAATCGCGGTTCACATTTCCACCATTCTTCCAGCATTAATTGTACGATATGACATGAGGACGTGTCACTACGACGCAGTAAAACGGCAACAATGAAATAGGTCAGCCACTTCAACCGCGATCAGGCCAATTGCAGTGATCTCGAACTGAATGACACTTCCCGTGAAGAGCTTTGCGGCCCGCTGACAGCGTTTGACCGATAAGGGATGGGCAGATGGGGACAAACTTGCTATGGATGCCTGCGTCTGAGCGCGTTATGCAGTACCTGCAGTGCACAGTCCACAGCGCACACAACGTGCTAAATAAGTGGAGCCAATGCCAGTGCCCAAGGCTTAGGGTGTTGCTCAATTAAATGGAGGCGTCGCGACAGGCGAAGGAACTTGTCCTGCTTGAAACACATAGCTGCGAATTGCCTTTTATACGTAAGTTCACATTTCGAGTTTTCTTACCAATAAAATGCATTGGGTTACTACGAAAATTAGTGCGTTCCGAAACTACCGCATGCATGAAATAAAGTGACGCTCTTTTTACAAAATAAAGCGACAACAGCGTTTCGAAGCCAAAGCGACGTTTCCCTGCACCAAAACGTTTTACATAAGTACATGTTAGAGTTTAGTTCCTACTTGATCAGTTTGTCCATGTTTTTAAACCACATGCTGGCATCTTGATAATGGAAATCTTCTCCCATTGTCATAACAATGTGGTTGGTCCTAAATGACTGCGACTGCTTCTTGGAATAAGCTATAAAATCGTCCACCTGAAACAAACGTGATCTCAAGCAGCCGGAAGGCACCAACGTATATACGCAACGTAACTTCCGCAACAAAGCGAGTTTCAATATGAAATTTGAAATAGTTCAAACGTGACAGGAACGGAATTTGAAACAAGAGATGGCAAAATATGCATCGTAATCTTAACAACGGCTACGTAAATATGATCACCTATATTTCCACGTAATTCCACGTATAAAACCACTTCCGTAATTACTTCTTACATCTACTTTTTTATACCAGAATAGGCAAGGCCATTTCAATGTCTAGGTGATCAAGCAAATGACTTCTTAAAAACAGAGTCCGACATTAACGAAACAACAACGTAGCAACATTTACAAAATTGTCCGACAATAAAGATAAAAATATTAGTGAGGAACATCATAGCAGCATTCCTATTTTCGCTCGGTAACATCTCATTGTTTCCACCCACCTTCTCATCGACATTGTAATCCCTAAGCCTGCGATCGGCCATGATGGGCTCGTCATTGCAATTTACATCATAGCAGTGACCGGGCGGAGGGGCGTAAATGTTGTACAGCGCGCCCGTGAAAATCTCTCCCGCCTCGCCTGGGGCATGAACAACGGAACAACGTCACAACGCAACAATGGGGTGTTCACTGAATACCGTATACAGATGTCATATACCGTATACTGTATACAGTATATACTATATATTGTATACTTTATACCATATACTGCATACCGTACAGTCTATTCAGCATGCTGTATAGCCGTGCACTGTATACCGTATACCATATACCGTATACTGTAAACCGCATACCGTATACCGCCTGAGCGGCAGGGGCGTGAGGGTCCGGCCAGTCCGAGAGGCGAAAATACACCAGAACCAGCTGCACGGTCTCGAAAACCTTTGGTCGAATCAAACACGGGACGCAATAATTGTATGTAAACATTTATCCGTCCCGTCTTATCTTACCCAAAGTTCAATCATTTTTTTCCATTTACACTCACAAATTTGTCAATTTTCCCTTTACCGAAGTCTTATCAATTTTTGCGTCTACTTATTCTATATTTCCCGTTCCTACATGTCTTGCCCGAAAATTTGATCGACGACTCCAAATGTCCGAAATCGTGCAGCCAATTCCGGCGTCCTTTTCACCTCTCTCTCTCTCTCCAACCCAGCAGCACCGCCACCTCCACCACCGTTACCTTCTGGTCGACATTGTAGTCATGCAGCCGCCTGTCGTCCATAATGGGCTCATCGTCGCAGATGATGTCGAAGCAGAAGCCAGCGGGCGGCTGGTACATGTTCGGCAGCACGCCCGTAAACAGCTCGGAGCCTGGGCCGCCCCTCCACCGTTAGTGACCCAGCGGGGGGAGCTGTCGTCTGCCACCGTTATTCACCAGCGGAGATTGTTAACGGAAGACAGGGGCCGGCCACAGGCCTGCCTGCCATTATCACTTATCAGTCACCTCAGCCGCGGAGAAGGTTAGCTAGGGCGGGCGAGGGAGGAGATGGAGGCCGAGACCGTTCGCCATCGCCGATAGCCCGCGGCGAGGGGCGGAAGGGGGAGGCAGGGGCGTCAAGGGGCGGCAAGGAGCGGCAAGCAGCGGCAAGGAGCGGCAAGGGAGGCAGGGCCGACCAAAGGCGGTAACGGCGGCAAGGGGCGGCAAGGGGTGGCAGGGGCGGCAGGGGCGGCAGAGGCGGCAAGGGCGGCAAGGGGTGGCAGGGGCGAAAAAGGGCGGTAACGGCAGCGAGGGGATAATTGAGTACGATACGTTAATGCAGCTCTCTGCCCCAGCGGCTCCTATGCATGGGTTAATTCCAGCTGGGCGACTGATTATTCATTATGCCAACAGCCTCAACCTTCAATCAGTTGCATCAGCCCGAAGCGACGGGAATCTGAGCAATTTATTAGCGCGGTTAGTTGGTGGGAATTTGGGTAGAGGATATACCGACAGCAATGAGCTGCATAAAGGAAACAATAATCATTGAGAAAGGACGAAATACAGTCACACTGACAAACGTCAAACTTTCTTAAGTAACAAATGGACACAGTACGGTGTCCATTTTCCGAGTATCTTCTAGAGAAACTAGCTACACAACGTCTGACTAGCAATCCATCTCATCCAAGAATCACAACAGAAACTCCGTAAAATATCGTCCTATACACTATCTAAAATAAAAATGTGATAAATAAAACTAGGAACTTAAGTTTATTCAGCAAAGTCAGACATTCTCCAATCTCAACACAGCCCCATGTTTGTTCCACTGACCAAGCGGACCACCCAGACCCCCCTCCCCCCCAGACCACAACCCCCCCTCCCCTCTTCCCCCTCGCTTCACTGACCGAGGTCCTGGCTGGCCAGCCAGACCATCTCCATCTCGGAGGCGTTCATCCGCCGCTTCTTGTCGTCGTAGTCCAGCCGGCCGAAGAAGTAGCCGTCAAAGCCCATCTGGGCAAACAGGTTTGCCTGCACACGCAGAGAGGAACGTTTACTCGATCAATAACAATGACATACGGGTATTTCGGTGAGCATCTTCGCTCGCCCAGAAACAGAAAGGAACGTGTGAGGGGTTACTCGCCAACAGTAAGAAAGCCTCTGGGCAAATGGTTCCGTCCGCTCAGATGAGGAGGCATATACATGTTGTTTAGTTTCCTCTCTGTCTGGCAGTTTTTCTTAGCGGCGAGAGTTTGTTACGGCATGGATATTTACTAATGTTTTTGTTGTTTTGTAGGCGCGTGAACAGTGGAGGTCATTCGCACTATTTTCCAATTCCAGTACCCTAATTTGCCTCCCACACCCTGCTGAGCGATGTGTTATCGTGCTCAGGAGTCCGGTACCCCTGACAACTCTGTTTCGGTATCTGCCAGCGGCACTGCAGAGGTGTCAATGTCACCCACCATCTCCTGGCCCCGTTCAACTGACCTGCTCCTTGGTATGACCGAACGGATCGATCTGCCAGGCCACCCGAGGGATACCGCACGGCCCAAAGTGGTCATACAGCGTCCTGAAATACAAATACACAGACGATGATGTAGGTGAATATTCATTGGAAACAGATACGTGCTTATTTGCTATCAGGGGTGTAGTTTCTTGTTTACCTGGGTAGGCTTCCCCCCCCCCGACTTGGGCTTAAGCCTCCCCCCCAACTTTGGCGTAAAAGTGGGTCAAACCCGGAGAGAAATTCGCATCATTCAGGATATTGATAGTACTTTGAACGATTTTCCCCACCTCAGCCCCCTCGACTTGTTTGGAGAAGCTACAAGCTAGCTAGCTCCTGGTTGTTATTCACGTTCCGCACTGCTGTGTTACCATTGCACCAATTCCCAAAAGACTACGCAAAAGCCTTGCGCAAAACAAGAATGACTAAAGGAAGTCAAGGGTCAAAGGAAACCAACTGACATACAATAAAGTTATGCACGTGCCCATGTCCCGGAAGCACTCTCCCAAGGGAGTCTCCCCCCCCACCTAAGTCGAGCCATGCCCGGTCGATGGCGGCATTGTAGCGGACACGACCCACAAACTTAATCAGGTGTTCTGCGCTGTCGCAGTGCTCCACTTTGCCAAGGTACAAACTTCGCATCATACTCGGAGACGTCTGAATGTTGTCCAGTGGTAAATCACGTTGAATAGTGGACAGAAGTTTATGAGGCCAGACACTGCCCAAGGCTCTCGTCTTATAGCCACGTCTTCATAACAGGGCCCCATATCCTAGACGTAGGAGCCGGGAGGGGAACACTTTCGGTCCATTTTCAGTATTTATTATTTTTCTATAAAAAATAAAATGTTAGGCGGCAAGCGATTTGCCAAGGCGAGAGGAGCCCATCACTGCAACTAAATTTACCATAGGCAAGATTTTCCTGAAGACGGAATCAAATATTTATTCCCCCCTCCTTACACTTTTTGTGACGTTCCTACGTCAGTGTTCACTTCCAGTGTCCACATCATGTCAAGTGGCATCCGGTTGATAACTGTATTATAGTGAATGAGCTCCATGCATCCAAAACGATAGCGCGTAGGGCCTGACATAAAGTGTTACGAGACGTCGTAGGGCCCAACCTCAAGTGTCCCATAAGTTCGTTCTCACTTTACATGTGCAAATAAAAGAGGGTGTATTTTGCTCGGAGCCGTTTAGTTACCGTCCGATGTGCTCTCCCTTTAATGCTTTACACTTTGACATTCGCTGTGGCATGCTCGCCACCAGGTTGCGCA
>JARFNZ010148575.1:0-10032 GCA_031763405.1 Balanus nubilus
GCCCCCCCCCCCCCCCCCCCCCCAGCGGGGCGGGCGTGTTCGACTGAATATCCCAGCGGAGCGCGGGTTTAAAGACAGCAAATGAAAAGCAGCACTGTCTCCGACTAGATAATGTCACGCGTGCAATCACTATAACATAAATTTCCGTTGCACTTTTTGTTCATTTGCTCATTATTATAGTGGGTTCAATATAACACATAGGCCCGGTCCTCACTGAACGAAACGGTGCAATTAAAGCAATTGGACTATTGAGTGTTAACGTTTGCTTCACGTTAGGTTGAGTTCTCGCTCAGTGAGAACCGGGCCATATCGTTGTTCGCTGGCTGGAGCTCTCTTACCTGTGATCAGTAGCAACAGCAACGAGGGCGGCATTTTCAGTAGCATTAACAGCGTCCTTCTTAGATGTCGCACTGTCCCGCAGATATCGGCATGCAAGACTGGTGTTCTGAAACACAAAATATCGCGTTTAGTTGTACGCCAATATGGGCAGATCAGGACCTGTTGGTTTGGGAGGGGACAAATTATATAAGATTAGGTACATACCTCATCCTGAAAATAAATAAATTCCGCTTGTTTACGCACCAATAGCTAAATTAACCCTATACCCTGCGGGCGGCCAGAATAACGTTAAACTGTGGGGGGTGGGGGCATATTCAAGAGACACGGAGATCTATCCAGCTGTTTTTTTGCGAAACAATCACGATTTCACTTGCCATAACGATATTTTCTTTATGGACAAATAAATCATATTTTTTAATATAGGGGGAGGGGACAAAAGCGGGCACATTTGGGTGTACTTCGAAATGTCACTGTGCTATTTAAAGTCTGTTTACCGATTTCCATAAAATAAGCTGTTCAACCCTCGCCGGTATAGGGATTGGATGTCATCCCCTTCGGTTTTCTGTCAATAACTCGCTTGAATATCGGTAGGTTGCGACACAATTTCGTGTACCTTATTATTCGTAAATTTTACAACGACCCTAAAAATAAAAAGTATGGCACTCATAACCTGTGACCTGTGACCTTCTCTCAAGGTCGTGTCAAGCGAAAATGTTGTTCCGTCGCATATCGAGTCTTATAACTAGCGCGCTTCCTGGTTGTTTATATCCAGGAGTATATAAACAGGTGTTACTATAGCCGTATTCACGATGCTTATTTAAAAATCTGGTACCGTTCGTTGGACCTAATCAGGTCCTTGGCTGGGTGCCAGCAGAGCTCCGAACGCTGCCGGTTGGAGATGGTAGGCTTTTGTACATTGGAGACATTTATTTTCAATGCTTGTCTGTTTCTAATCTTACACCTCCACGCTGACCTCTGTTGACCCCATCCCGACCCCTCGCATTCCTCTCCTGTCACTTGCCAGTTGTGGAAAAATGGGCACAACTCTGGTTGGTACGATTATGGCCATAGCACTGATTGGTGCGGTAAAATAACGATTACGACATCAAAATAGTCAAAACAATGACACAGATCATCCCAGAATAATAAAAATCTGCGTAGCGCATTATTTGAATTTCTGTACTTTAGCGTTTGGTCCGACTCGATGAGTGGGACCATAGCTCAGACTGAGAGCTGTGGAGCCGAGAGACCTAACCGCCGACGCGCCGCCGCGCTGGTCACTTACCTCTGATGACATCAGAAAAGTTTTTGTTGAATTTCGGTGCCTTTTAGGTTTTTTATGAACCGATTTCTCGAATTTCACATTCACTCTACACAAATACGAGTTCAAATGAGGACATGATCTGCTACAGGTAAACGGAGGTCAATGACCACAGATGACCTATATTGACCTTTGAACTTTAACATAGAATAAAGGTCAATTGAGACCTGTAATGTATCAAAACGCTTTCTATTGACCAAAAGGAACGTCTTGGTCTTAAGAGCATGGTTATGGCTTGATTAGAAGTCATTCAATCAGCAGAAACTCAAATAGGTCATTCCGGGTCGTTGACCTGACCTCAGAGGTCACCAAATGACTCAGGACCTAGCGATCGAGTATCACGAAGTTTGTCTTGGCTCACAAGCAATACGCTCGTTTTAAAATCGAAGCTCTAGCTCAATTAGGGGCGAATGGGCAAAGGAGGGCTTGCATCACCGCCCCCCCCCCCCCCCTACACGAAGACACAGCAGTTTTGCACTAGTACACTGGCGAGGGTTAAGCCTCAAAGTATATTGTCTTCAACATATAAAGGCATGAAGTTCAAACATGAACAACAATAGACAAATTCAGGGGATAAAAAATGAGGGTAAATTTTGGGTCTTTGTGGGTCTTTGGGGGAATTGCGTCGTATTTGATTGTTTTTCTGTGACGATGTGATGTTACGACTTGTTTAGAATTATATGAAGGTTGATATTATTTGTTTACTTCGATATTTTGCGCATAAGCGGGCCCAGGTAAGCAGCTTGAGGGCGCTCCCCAGTTTGCATTGGTAGGTACCACCTCACATTTGGTGTGCCTGAGTGCGACTCTGACAAAAATATGTACAATCGTAAGTAGTTAATACTCGGATTGCTGGGAAAATGTACGTATTTGTCGCATTTATTATACCTCAGAAGACAAAAGCAAGCGAAACCCGCAATAACATACGAAAACGTTTAACGTGACTGACTGTTTCCCCAAAGCAAGGACCTGGCACCGCCACTTCTGGACCGTAATGTTGTAATTTAGACAAAACACGCATAAGTTAATCCTAGGAAAATGTATTGAGTTTCAAAACGTTAAGCTTACCGGCTTGGGAGTCGAACTGGGAGTAGGTGGAACTTTGTTCTACCCCGCAGGGAATAGGGTTAACACGCGCCGTGGAGGGGGTTTGAGAGTTACGCGCACTGGAGAGGATCTCAAGTCCTATGAACGCTAGAATAACGAAATTTGGAGGGTAGGTGGGGGCGAGAAGGAACTCTATTGTGTGCAAATTTCATGACCTAGGTCAATATCTTCGAGGCCAACTGAGGTCAAATGAGGTCACATTCTCCATACTAGGACATTTTCCAAAAGCTTCGCATTATCTAAAAAAAAAAAAAAAAAATGATAGCTAGGAAGAATCTGCAGATGGCATACGAAAGCCCTTGAAACGCTCTTTCATAGATGTGTCATCAAATTTGACATCAGGTCAATAGTTTAGGCTCCAGAGGTCATCAACTTTCACAAACCCGTTTTTTTTTTAGCGAAAATTACACAAAAAACACAAAAAAACAAGGAGTAAACAAAAAAACTGGCGGGTCAACTTGCCCCCTCGTCCATTGTCATTGCCTTAAACTTTAATTGATACCAGTGGCCTCTGCTTGCTTCGCACGAAGGGTGCTGTGATCCCGTATCCCGGGTCCTGCGTCTCGGTCCCACTTTCCGGCGTCGTCCCGTTCCCGTAATTCCCACCCCAGTCCAGACACGCACCGTCCTGGCCCCCGTATCCTGGGTCCCGTATCCCGGGTCCCGTATCCCGGGTCCCGTATCCCGGGTCCCGTATCCCGAGTTCCGTATCCCGTTTCCTGTATCCTGTATCCTGTATCCCGGATCCCGGATCCCGGATCACGGATCACGGATCCCGAATCCCGGATCCCGGGTACCGTATCCCAGATCTCGTATTCCAGGTCCCGTATCCCGTATTATTGGTCCAGTATCTCGGGTCCCGTATCTCGCGTCCTGTATCCCGTTTCCCATATCCGGGTTTCATATCCGTATCCCGGGTCCCTTAACCCTGGTTCCCCATACCTTGCTTCGTCGTCCTGTATTCCGGGTCCCGTATCCCTTATCTCGGTTCTAGTATTCCGGGTCCCTTTTCCCATATCCTGGTCCCGCATTTCGCTCCTTTATAGCAGTACTATCCTGAATTCCTGCCCATAATCGGCTGGCTCCCGTCAATATCCGCATGTGTCCAAATGGTGAATCCACCAATAGGAGGTTAATTCTGGGTGCAGAATGTTTTTATCACTGGAATTAATGTCAAATGCCTTACAAGGCCAAGGTCAACTGTTCTGCCACTCTCGAAATATTTTAGAGGTCACGCTCTGAATGCTTCGCCAGCGAGGGTCCGCTGTGGAAACAATCAGCTATTCCGGTAAAGGGGCCCGCTCGGCAACCTGGCGCGTCTTTGGTCCGATAGAGGTCATTCTGGCAGTTGTTTGCAGAAAAAAAAAATGGGGAACCCCGGGGCCCATGTGTGCGACAGATTTGACGTAATCAAGCCTGACACCGTTTTACTCGTTGCTATGTGCCCGTCTCTAAATATAAGCTTTCGCCGCCGATCTGTCGTCCCAATGGATAAAAAATCAAACAGAAAAACGCAATGAATACAAACATAAGCGTTCTACTCTTCATTTCGTGACCTGCTCTTTCCAGAGCCGTTATGACGTCTACCGAAGTGTCATTTCAAGGACAAACATAAGTGGTGTAAAGGCCGTCCCTTTACGTATAAACTTTTTCCGTACGTTTTTCCGTACGTACAAACTTATGTCAAACCTGCTAGGCACTGACAAATTATGAAAACGCAAGTTTTAGCATTCACGTCGGACCACGTACGCTAGCTTATCTCATGTTTTGATATTCAGGTAATTCTTACTTATGTACATACGTACAGCGTAACAGTTGTCCTCTATGTTCAGCACATCTCACTTAAATATAACCAAAAGGTGACGTAAGCATCACAGAAGTCACATACACATACATCATCGTTCATGTAGCATCTAATAATTGATAAATTATGTAAGTGATCGATCTTCTGCTGAAGCACACTGATCTGAATCGTTATCATATTTTAACATCATTTCTTGGTTATTTCCTATATTATTATTACTAACACGCTCCGTGGACGGGGGGAGGGAGAGGGAGTAAAATCCCCCCCCCCCATTATTGCATACCTTTTTCCCTAGAATTAAACTTCAGACATTTTCTGAAAGTATTGACCTTTTGTAGCCTCAAGTCAGGTGACCAGGCCAGGTAAAGTGCAAACGTGTGAAATGACTATTTCGTAAGTTTGCGATTGTGTCATGACCAAAGCTTTGGGCAGATCAGTTTCAAACTTTCTGGATTTTGTTAGGGCCCATGTGTCTAAAACTTGTTTATCTATAATTGCATTTATTTCAGTGACCTGATGTGAGATCAATTTCGTGACCTCCCATTTTTAAGTCAATGGGCAAAAATTAAAATCTTCATATCCAATACATGCGAATAAAATAAGGCTAATTATTTCAGGATGATGGCTCCTTGGCCAAGTATTGATGTATCAGTTGCAGTCCAGTGACCCCATGTCAAGGTCATCCTCATCAAAGGACATCCAAGATCACGAACACTGTTTTGCCAATAACCATCGATAGGCTGAAGTTAGAGAAATATAAATGTCATCACTGTGTTTGTTTCACGAAGACGCATCCCTGATATCCAGCTTCACCCACTTAGGTATCCCTGACATTGCCCTTGACCGGATGTCAAATATTGAAATTGACCTGACCGGGTCAAAAGTGTCAAATTTCTAAGCGTCTCTACGATAAAAACACGATTGTGTCAAATTGTTGCTTTAACTTTATTAGTAAAAAATATTTTGCGAAAAATATCGTAGGAAACGAAAATTTTGGCTTTGATGATGTAGTGTCGTGTTGTACCCCTCCCTACGCGTCGGCTGAGCGCGGTCGGTCGGTCGGACGCCGCGGTTACCCCGCCCAAGGTCACGTGTGGCCGGCGGCGTTCGGCGGTGAGGCGCGCGGCGGCCACGGGTCGGGGGAGGCAGACGATTCCGGGCTGGAGCGGCGGCCGGACGGGCGCGGAGCGGCAGGCAAGACTGCACGTTATTCTTGGTTTTAGTTTAGTTATGTCATCGTTAAACTGAGTTGTTAACGTGTATGAAGAGCAATACACTACAGATGACCTCTCAACATTGGTGTCGGAACGTCACGAAAAGTGGGGGTAGGTACCATGTAAACTTTGTTCTCAACTTCTGGAAGCCGTGCCCCTCTCCAATGGGAAATATCTTTCGAGTCTTGGGCTCTTTTCTTCTTGGTGAATTTGTATGCGGCCTACGAAAAAAATATTCAAAGAAAAGGGAGAAATTTTATCAACAAAAATTGGCAACAAAACGAGGTCATCCCCCTGTTCCTACGCCTATGGAGCATAAAATATTGACATGAGCTCAAATCCGAGGACAAATCGTCATTGGGAAGTTTCAAGAGCTTCCCATTGCTTTTTTGCGTTTTTTTTCCTTGCTAGCAAAAGTCCATAGTTTGACAAATTGACCTTCGATGGCGTCATTTGGCCTTGAAGATATTGAACTAGGATCATGAAAATTGCACATAGAAGTGTTAATCACTGCCCACTCCGTCCCCACCCCCAAAAACAAAAAAATATAGTTATTGTATCATAGGAACTGAGATCTTGGGGAATCCGCTTTAAATCCGCTTCCGCCAAAGAATTAAGCGCCCTCCAGGGCGCTTAATTCTCAGACCCTCCTCCACGGCGCATGTTAACGCTATGCCTATTGCTTGAGCACTGCCACTGTGTGGAACCGGGGATTCTACCAAATACGCGCTAAAATATGAGCAACTATTTCTGTCTATATGTTCTAAACGCACAAGTGCCTATATTTTGCAAGCCTGCGGTCATGGGCTCATATCCTCCTAATGCCATCTAACTTGCTGCACCTTTTCGCATTACCGGGTTGGTGATCGTCGATAATCAATATAACGTCGCCATATTTGGCAACAGCCATTCAGTGCAACCCATCGGCGGTGTTGGCATACCAGCAAAACCGGCTAAACTCCAATGGGCTAGTCCTCATTACGCTTCGTCAGAGAGCATAATATTCGTCACGGGCAAAACGTTTTGTCTAATCGCGATAAGTTTACGTCATAAAGCAAATGCAATGTCAGATTGTCCCAACTCATCGGCGTTATGCATATATTATAACCATTTTCGACAATCTTCGCCTAGACTCAGAACTAAATTTGCTTGCGAATATCCGATATATGATAATCAACTGCAAGTCGTCAGAGACGTCGTCGATCCGTTTAACAATGTGGGGAGTTCGAGTACAACGGATGAAACTTGGGGTGATATGTACCGGAGGGATAAGGCTAGACAAATGGCCGGGGTTGCTGTCCATCAGCATTGCTGTCAACATTCAAATATTTGTATAATTTGTTCTCTGTTTAAGCGATTAAAGCTATTGGGGGCATTCCAAGACATCGACCAACGCTTGACACCCGACCATTTTTTATTTTGACGAACACATGTCTAAGGGATTCTCTTGTGCCCTGAAGCCGATGGTGACAACTCCAGGTCCCTACGGCCAACGGCTCCGGAGATATAGCCTCGGGCATTTTAAAGGGGTCACGGTGCAGAACAATTTTTGAAGGGCTGTAGCTCCTAGACTAACAATGGAATCACGTTAAATCCATATATCGTTGTGACTGCAATGAACCGCTCAACAATTTGGCTAACTCAGATTTCAAATTTTTGTATTTATATTTTTATTTTATTATTATGGTGTTATCAATTTGTATTTCAACGGTAGTACCCATAGTACATTACAGTTGCATTTGTATTGTTGCTATAGTGAGATAAAACAATTATGTTTTCACAGAAACAAAATGTTCTCTCTATCAATATTTTATTTTATTTTAGGAAAATTCCACTTAGCACGTCTTTTTCGGTAATTCATTGAAAAAATCATCCCTTATGAAGATAGAGCTTGGAAATTGAATTAATAGCATTGCTCGTTACAAGATGATGCTGGTGGTGGCAAATGTTAGGGTGTCGTGATAATTGCAAGTAAAAAAAATGGCATCATCAATTTCATCACATATAGAGTCATTACTCCATGAAAAATGAAGATATTACTTTTGAATTTCATTTGGAGATAGGTCGTACCTAGTTCTGTTATAGGTATTCTGTTTTATCTTCAATATTTAGGATTTTGTTGACATGTTTTAATGGGTTTTTTATTTTTGGAGTCAAAATTTCAAAAATTGTAAATACGAGATTGGCATTTTGAAGGCAGCGTGGTTTTACATGTTCTGGCGTTTTTTATTTACATTTTGCTTCAAAACTGTACTTTTGGCAAATTCTCAAATATTTAACCTTCGGCCAAAATTGTGATGGAGCGAAGTCACAAAAATAGTTGTATCTCAAAAGTTTTTCGTCGAAACTGCTCCATTTTCTCAGAATATGTCAAATTAATTTCCGAGAAGGTATGCCAAGTTTGCGTCGTTAGCGCAATGCGTTCTTAGTTATTCAAAATATTTGTCACTTGGGTGGGCACTTTTTGCCCCCCGCCCCGCCCCCTCCAGTCAACAACGTGTTAAGGTTCGGGTCAAATGTCAAAATAAAGGTAGTTGAGTTTGCAGGACATTCCTTCCATCCAAAGCCTCGATTAGGACGATCTGTAGCTGCCATAAATTAATTCCTGTAGCCGTCGACGGAAAGTTGATGCTTTTAGATCGGTGACCCCAGGGGTCCCCGGTTGACCAGGACCCTAACAATTGCACCACCAGCTTTATCTATCTTGTAGACAGGCAATGTTCCTAATGCAATCTCAAAGCTCTATCTTCATTAGGGATTATTTATTCAATGAAATACCGAAAAACCTACACAGTGGAATAAAAAGAAATAGAAAGAACATCCTTTTTGGAATTTTTCCGTGAAAGCATAATTGTATTACTTCAAAATAGCAACAACAAAAATAGCAACAATTAATGTACTAGGGTTTCCACTATTAAAATAAAAAAATGACGTCATAGTCAAAATACAAATTCTACACTTTGAACTCTGAGATAGCCAATTTGTTGGCCGGTTCATTGCGGTCACAACGATAAGTGGACTTTGACATGTTTCCGTGGTTAGTCTAGGAGCTACAGCCCTTCAAGAATTGTTCTGCACAGGAACCCCCTTAAAATGCCCGAGGCTATTTGTTTGAAGCCGTTGGCCGTAGAGGTCTGCAGTTGTCTCCAACGGCTTCAGGGTACAGGAGAATCCCGTAGACATGTTTTCATTAAAATAAAATGGTTGGGTGTCAAATTGGCCTGTTGATTGGTCGATTTGTGGTTGAATGCCCCATTGGTACCTAACCTGTAAACATACCAGATTAAATCATGGTTTCGGAGCATTGAGAGAGGGGTGAGCACTGGGCAGTTCCACGCGCCCCCTCGCCTTTGATGCGCTCTTTCGTGTACCTATTAGTTCGTAAACTGGAGAGGGTAGAAGGATACGAAAAAGTGTTACTTCAAGATTAAAGATTAAATAACAGTGAACATGATCAAACTTAAGAAAATGATGAGAAATATCGTTACTCTCACTTCAGATCCTTAGTTCTTTATCACTTTAAAATTTCCCTCTAACTTCCCTAGTTCCCGATAAAATGTTCCTGTGGATTTCACGACCACTTAAGGTCCTATAACAAAATTTATAATTAATGTCCTGCGGTGATGACTGGAATATTTACATGAAACTTAAGGCCAAGAATAACTTACAAAGACCGTATTGAAATTGTGTCCTCCCAACTTCAGAATTCAGAATTTAGAATTTTGAAATTTGTTCTCATACGAAAAGGCAAACAAATGCATGTTATCACTAAAAACTGGATCCCATTGTTCCACAATTGTATACCCTCGTAGTCTTTTTAGGCTTAAGTTTTTTACCTCACGACACCTAAGACAAAATTTAATTTTGGGACACTGAAACTTACTAACAGATAGTTATGACAAATTTATGAACAATTGGATTAAGAAATGCTTTCTTTCTTCGGCACAATTTCTGAAGTTGTCATTTTCATGACTTGCCCGCTACGTGCCTGGTTGTATTGTAACGCAACTTGCCAACTGCATTTCATTTCCCCAAATGGAAGCCAATTTCACTCGGCTGTTCTGACGGTCCGTCTGTGGGCGTCGCGCCGACCCTAGCCACTCCACAACGTAATCACAGCCCCAAAGTCAACAATTAATGCAATGAGACACAGCGCTGGCTCGTTGGCGCGCGTCTGGAGAGTGTAATTCACGACCGTCAGCACGGCGGCACCCAGGCCATTCGGCGGCGGCCGGGCTCCCCTCCCT
>JARFNZ010148586.1:0-10032 GCA_031763405.1 Balanus nubilus
GATCGGGCGGAGCGAGTGGAGCGGGCGGAGCGGACGGCGTGGGCGGCGCGGGCGGCGCCAGCGGCTGCGGCGGCGGCTCCCTTCTGGTGGATGAGAGCCTGGGAGGCGACGTGCCCAGGGTGGACTTCGACAGCCCCTGTCAAGGCCAGGTGACGCCGGACATGTTCAACGCCTCGGCCACCTCCGCCTCCGGGACCACGGAGACGTCCGACGCCGATTTTGACATTCAGCGCGAGGTGAACCGGATACTGACCGGAGCGGGCGGCGTGGAGCGGGACTCGCCGTCGCCGACCGTACAGACACGTGAGTACCACAGCAGGAGATGGTTGTGCTCTGTGTCGTTAGGAGTTGCTGGAGGTGTGACCTGCGGTGGGTATCATTGGGCTGATCTGACCTGTCTTGCTGTGTGGTGCGTGTAGAGATGGTTTGATTGCTGGTTGACTCGCACAATATACGACTAGGCGTAAATAGTGTGGCAACGTTCAATGACGCCACAACCTATACCACCTTCAATTCATACATTCATTCATTCATTCATTCATTCATTCATTCATTCATTCATTCTGGTTTGCTTCTTGACACTGACACAGGACCGATCACGTATAGGAGAACAAATAGCAGAACTAATCGCTTCTTACAGCTGCAGCGTGTTCCCTCGGTCGCCGCAGCTGGAGGTGCTGACAGCCTCTTTCTGATTGAAATTCCAGCGGCTCACCTAATTGTGCAGGTGCGGTTTTACTCATTGTTTTCGCGCTGTTCCGACCAGTGTCCTGGCCTAGGTCGTGCTAGCCAACACTTTTATAACCCCTCTGAGAGAGTGGTTGACTTGGAGAACAGCTTTTTGCATACAAAACTATTTTCTTTGAGGCGTTAACGTTATAAGACGTTATCGATTGTAGCTGGCATGCAGAGTTTTCAGTTGCTATATAAATCCAGTTTACCTGATTTTGGTCGTCAGTTTTACTACGACGAATGATTCATCAACTGCTTTTGTTACGCTAGCACGTTCAGACAATTTTAAAACCCCTTTGTCTTATGAGGGCTTGCCTTCGCACTCCGAAAAGGCACGCATGCTCCAGTGAGACTTTAGGACAACCGTAGCTTCAGTAGCGTGAGTCACTATCCTGCAGTTGCACCACAGTGTGTAGCGTGAGTCGCTATCCTGCAGTTGCACCACAGTGTAACCGTGTCGCAGCTTATCGCGTTTATTTTGGCTCAGGACAATCTTAAGCCGAGGATCAACAGGCGGCAGACGTGTGCCAAATTTTCCCGCCCACGTTGTTGGTCAGTGGACAGTACGACATAGGACATGAAGGTAGCTGGTCGGCTCAATCATTCACCTGCCTGCTAAGTTTCACGTATATTAAGCACATTATGGATAGGGACATTTTTAAGATGGAGCCTGAGCGCCGAAGGCTCGAAGCCGTAGTCCAACAATCGATCAAAAATGGGCTCAGATCACGTATGTATGTTTTTGTATATCTCACGATTCAAATCAGTTAGCGAGGACAGAGTGATATTGTATTGTAGCTACTTGGATAATGCATTGCTAAGGCACTCAATTATCCCGATACGGTGTGGGGCGAGCGCGTGGTGCGTGATTGAAGTTCCCATAGGTTTAAGATTAGGCGACCGCGGTTTTCGAATGTTCGAAAATGCGCGAAATGGTTGCGTTCTTGGGCGCATGTCTCTCTAAATGTAGGTTGGATGGGGGTGAAACCGACACACTTTTGTAAAGGAAAGAACGGAGAAGTGTCCTACCAGACATATATATGCATACCATTATACGTTCTGGATGCCGATCCTGATTTATCACTCCGTGGAAGTTAAAATAAGCGATTTACAAATTTACTTTTGTGAAAATTCCGGACAACTTTGTCCCAAACTCACCTAAAATACGCAAATTTGTGTTAAATTTTTGTTCGAATCTTGCTGATAAGCGCGGTTTTCGTGAAACCTTGCAAAGACAAATTGGATTGCGAAATATATTTTTCTATGCCATTTTTTTGCTGTAGTGATCAGTAAAATTGGGATTAAAATGCGTTATGCTGGCAGAACCTCTATTTTAAAAGACAGCCAATAGTGCAAAGCAATGCTTCCTAACCCTGCCTCCGTCTGAATCATGTCATGCATGCAATTGCACTCACTAGCGGTGCTGTGCTGTACTGTAGTTGTTTGTTGCTTACACTTATTTAGATACCTAAATGAGGCCTATTGTCTGGGACCTCATGGCTGACCAGCACGACCCTTCTAACGGCCAAACAGCCCCTGCAGCGGCTGGGATCTGCGAGGTCGGTGGCGGTCAAAATGGCCGCGGCTTGTCCGGGTGAATCATCCGGTCGATATGATATCTCGACTCTGTATTGACCGGGCTAACAACACTCACAGTCCTATCAACACTCGGCAGTTGAGACGTGTTCCTCGAACTGACTGGCAAAAGTTGTCGCCGCTTCCGTCGCCACCACTGTCATAGTTTGTGTACTCCTTGGTTGAGCTGTCAGCTGGGGTGGTACTAGATCCTCCCCGTTACAAGGCATGAATCAGGGCTATGGTTGTCTATTACTGTGGTGGCCCAACTTGGTGATGAACCTCATTCCTCACTCAGCTGTTGGCGTCGTACTTTGACTGTTTTACTGAATGGTAGGTGATATTTCATAAAACTGGTGACACCGCACGCCTTTGTATTCACTGTACCTATTGTTTTATTACGAAACACTGTGTGTGCCTTCCTCCCATTCCTCGTAGTTCGACGTAGCACACTCTGCATGCCGCAAAGCAAGCTGTTGAGGCGAGTCTTCGCGACCCGACAGTGTTGGGATCCGGACATTACCACCACCAACCCTGCCAACGATTGAGGTTCAAGGCTGAAACCCTTTGGACCGGAGGTTATGTGGTAAGGCCCCGCTGGAACGATGTTAATCGGTTCGTGTTTTAAGTCCACAATTCCACGCCGCTCGGCTCGACCATAGCGAGTCGCTCGTCTGGTTACTGAATATCGCCGGCTTCACGGCGTTGTTTCTCGTCGCCATGGTAACCGCCCGGCTGTGGCTTCCAGCTTGGTTTCTTTACCACGGTAGCGGTGAAACGATCACGCGCACTCTGGTCACGTGGTTTACATGGCCTTAGTCACGTGCAACGTAAAGCCGAGAGGCGGCGGAAGGTGGGCAGGCGTTGGTAAACGAGCGCCAGAAATTAGAGTTAAATGGTCGCCAGAAATTAACATGTTTATGAAAACTGGCATGGTTACACGAAGGTTTGGATTGGTGCTGTTAAAACCGCATAGAATGGCACGTGCATGTTAAATGGCTGAGATGACTGCATTCCTAGTGAGTTTGGACTCGCGAATTCATGCGGTGTGTTGTTCTTCACATCACGAATTTTTTAGTCATTGTTATCCTGAGGCAAACTGTCCTTCCTTGCTATCTCTGACGGCTGTGTTCGCCACAGAGCCGGGACA
Organism: Balanus nubilus; assembly: GCA_031763405.1. Lineage (NCBI taxonomy): Eukaryota > Metazoa > Arthropoda > Thecostraca > Balanomorpha > Balanidae > Balanus > Balanus nubilus. Next base: position 3,458 of record JARFNZ010148586.1, read on the forward strand.
GCTGACTCGCTCCTGTTGGCGTGCAAAGGAACGCAGCTCCGTCTCCCTGAGTCTCCGTCTGACAACGCTAACAAGACGAGCGAAGCCCGCGGCAGGAGCGGTTCAGCGCAATGACTTGCAAACGCTGTCTTCCTCAATCAGGAAGGCGACTGTGGCCGTTATGATGGTTGCATTTCACCCAATTGTCCCACTCGCGGCTGCCTGCAATGTCTGGGTAGACACTGATAGGTACGCTATGAGTGGTCCTCCAACCCCGCTGTCCTTGACTTTTAGACGACAGATCGCTGATACATGGACGTTAGCAAGATACGATCGAAGTTTCGCGTACCTCTAGTTATTGACTCCGCTAGTGAAATCTTTTTGCCTTCTCTTTTCGATATTACTGCCTTTTTGACTGCGGTGTTTCACATGTGTCATGATATCATGACATGATATGGCGCCTCTTTCCGTGCTGATAAACGAGTAGTAATGAAACCCACCCGGCTAGTAAATGAAAGCTATCGGGCTGGTAACTGAAACCTTGCTGACTGGTAAATGAGAATCTTCCTAACTGATGGAACTGCGGCGAGAAGCTGAGGCCGACGACCGAGCTCCGCCCACGACCACCGGACAGAGAGGTGTGGGACGTCACGCTGACACTCGGCTCTGAATCACCAGCCTCCGCGTCGGCTTTTTCGGCACCCGACCCAGATACGGCTCTGGAGCCGCCGCCGCCGCCGCCGCCGCCGCCGCCGCCCACACCGCCCACACCTCACCTCGGCTGGAGCCGGGCGGCGGTGTCGTGTCTCCGTGTCTCCATGTCTCCGTGTCTCCGCCCTGGTGTCTCCGCCCACGTCTCCGTCGCACGCCCAGTGTCCGGGTGTTCTTCGCGCTGTTCAACGCCCACACCTCCCCTTCCTGTATCGTGTTTCCCGCACCTCCGTTTTTTTCTCCACATGCCGGGCTGCATCTCCCCATCGCCCGGCTGCCTCTCTGTTGTCCGTTCTCAACCCTCTGTTTCTCGTTCTCACCCCTCTGTTTCTCGTTCAGACATCCGCTGTAGGGCGGCTGATGTATGAAGATTTCGTTCATCGGCAACTAGCCACCCTGGCAGCTCGCTTCATCATCTTTGTGCCGTCCTGGGGGGAGTGGGCTGATAGAGAAGCTATGCCATCCCTCGAGTCTTGTTTAGAGTCGCGTGATATCCATTTAAAGTGTAACGTAGGTATTTATATATTTGTTCAATGTAAACATACCTTCATATGCGCATCATGAACTCTGTGAACAAGCTCATCCATTACACGCCACACCCTCAACCAGGCGTGGCTATGGGCCTGTGGTTCTGAATATTTGAAAGTACACGCCCAATCCACTCATGCAGATAATGCTTGCATCTTGGCCCAAACATGCATCAGAATTCTCTCACGGCCGTGAGAAAATCAGCGTTATTAGTTAACCACACCCCCACTGGGCCCATAATGGCGGGAGCTGCGGGCTTACATATCTTCATAAACATAAACCTTTCACTTCCTAAACCTATGGACCAGTCAGGTCACTATACACTATACAGTATACACTGGATCAGCATACTAACTGATAGTCAAAGGTGGTGTCCTGCGGCAGACTGGAAAGATCATTTATCCGCCAGCCTCTGATTAGGTGACACAACTGAGCGTATCTTTCCGGTCAAGCTCAGCTAAATAAAAACATTGTTGCGCTCGTTGCCTACGCACGGGCTCCTCCCTGCTGCAAATGCATGACCGACGGTAGCGATCTGCCAAAGAGCAACAACGGGGCCGATCGTCACGCGCTGCGTGTGACGTGATCGTGACTCAACACGTCGTCACTCCTCCGTGACAATTCGTGACGCTGCCGTCACGCCGTTGGACATCGTGACGGCGCCGACCTTTACCTCCTCTCACCCGGCACCGGAGAGTCGAATTCGTCTTCTGAAAACACAAATTGACTCGTTATTCTGGGCGAAAAGGCGCCTAATTGCGTGGCACGTGCTGCCAGACCTCTGCCTTCGGTGTCCGCGCACTGGTACCCTGCGGCCTTCCATGGGCTGACACGGATTTCAGAGATGGCATGCTGGTTACCAGGGACGCCGATCCTGTTGCCAGGACCTCCAATGCCGTTGCCAAGGACGTCGGTCCCGTAGAAACTTCGATCCCGTTGTCAGGAACTCCAATCCCGTCGCCATGGACGTGATCCCGTTGCCTGGGACGCCGATCCCTTTGCCAGGAACTCTAATCCCGTTGCCTGGGACGCCGATCCCGTTGCCTGGGACGCGTCGGGAGACGTTGAGCCGTCGTCGGCCGTGACCTCGGGGGGTGATAATCAGCCGTCAGCTGCGGATCGAGTGGCGGATGCGAGCCTGGCGCCAAATAGCGGAAATTGGCGCGAGCGCGCTCACGCGAGTACGCGCCGTGACGAAACGTAAACACAGCTGGCGCCGTCCTCAGACGCGCGAGGCAGGCTCCCGGGCAACTGAGAGTAGAGCGAACTAAGTCGACCTAACTGGCGCCCCACCTGGTGAATTTTGATACGTAAACTATATTAGAACTCAGACTACCACCTGTCGCTGATAATGTACAATTTGGTTAATAACTTGGACGACATTCATTGGGTAATAACCTGGTTTTTCGGTTAAGGACTGTCACTGTTTTCTACAAATGGGTAGCAAGCAACGGTGTCCGTTAATATTATTTGAAATGGCCCTCACCCATCCTCACTCATCCGGCATGTATATTTTAATTTTAAATCGCCTTTTAGAGAAAAAGAACGTAAACATATAAGTAGATTTCGTTCATTACTGCTGTTTTTCCACTGCGACTCCCAAAAAAGTTCACACAAGAACTTCATTTCTGTCTGAAATCAGCGCTGAAAATCTTAGCACGTTATGGGAGACTGGGTAGCATTTCTTCCGGGTCGTTGGCACGAGAGATGTGCCATGAGTCTTTTTAAAAGCCACCTTCGTGGCTAGCTCCATTAGACCGACGCCGATTTCAGATGCATTTTGAGGAAGTGGATGAGGGACACCAAAAGCCAGCTTCTTAGTGATAGATTAAGGCGTTTGTCAGAGACCTGTGGAGAAGTGCGTCCAAATGAAGATTGAGTGAGTCGGATCTGGGTGTATAATGCAATGCATATAGTATAAAATATAGTATTCAGTCATATATGTCCAAATACTGAGTTGCAAAGGTTTGACGTATTGAAGTTTTTAATAACCCACGTATTTTCCGAGTTCCATGTTTCCGCGATGTCGACAAAAGCTGGCCATACTAAAATGGCCATCATTATCAAGTGATATTATCTCGTACTAATTGGGAATAATTGACATTTTATTATATCCCGAACTTACGCTTCTAGCTGGCATCTCACAAGTTTCGCTATGTAAACGGGGCTAATGTCCTAAATTGTGTGTCGTTCTAGCGGTTGGTCACCTGAAAGCCGGACAAAGCTGGGATGATTATATTTTTCCTACATAGTCGTGATATCAGAGAAGAAAATGTTTTGAATGCCTGAACAGCGGACGATCTGTCAATCTGATAATCCGCTTTTGTCACCGACCATCAGCGCAAAGCAGACAGAACTTCACATCGAACAGCATGGCGCAAGCGCTGAGGGAGGTGCCGTATCATTTTTCGTGGCAGCTTCTATCACAGTATGGTATTCTCATGAAATCTGAACATTGCATGCTCTTTCTTCAGTACTGGGGCGGTACTAACACTAATGTTAACACCAATGTGAAACACCTTCAAAACACTATTCACGCACCAAAAATAACTGAGATTGGTCAAGACTCAAGATCAACGGTAATCATTTCACAAAATATAGACCATGTCAGGGAGAGACTGGTAAACTCATCGACGATTTTATTTAAAAAAGGATCTCGGGAGAGCCTAAATCATTAATAAGGGATCATTAAATGTCGACGGAGAAGCCGATGGAAAACGAAGTAGTCGGACAAACATGACGCGGTTTGATCGGACCTCGCCATAGCCTGACGGTTTGATCGGACCTCGCCACAGCCTGCTGTACCAGCACGACGTCTGACCCCTGGAAAACACTGGCACAGCGCTCATCCACAGGGAGGACGGCTCGTCCAATGTCCTCCAAATGAGGCATACAGAAGACAATTGTGGGGACCATAACACGGCAGGCGCATCGAGGAGCCTGGGAAGCAACAGCCAAAGGACAGCTGATCCGCCAGATTCACTCAGTTATCAAATCTACCAACTTAGAGGTGCTAGGAAATATGATGCGGCACCTCCCCTGGAGCGTTCGCCATGCTGATCGATGTTTGTCAGCTGTACACTGACGGTATGGGATTCTACACTGTTCTGGCATTCAAAAGGTATCCTCTGTTCTCTGATATCACTAATCTGCAGGAGAGAACAACATTTCATGTTTTTTCCGGATTTCAAGGGGTCACCCGTTATTTTGGCATTTAATGACTGGTTTAAAATAAGCCGCTTGTGTTCTTTTAAATCCTATCACATTTCCGTAATGCGCTGTTCTTAGCCCTTTTCATACTTGTTATTAACGCCAGTGCGCTGATAAAGGCTCACTTGGATGAGTTCGTCTCCCCAATCGTTTTCAAAAATCGCCACTGCTGGTATCATTAAAGATGGAGTTATGCAAATATCCGTCGATGTTTCCTTTTAGTGAGTATTTATCCAGAGACGGGAGATGTGTTGAAGACCAATGGTGAGGAGATTGGAAGGCAGCGTAGCATGACAAGGCCCGTTCTACGAAATTGAAGTGCTGTACACAGGATACTATACACTGAAATACCTACTAAGGCTGGGGCCCCGTTGAGTGAACGGACGGATGGTAGAGGCTAGGGAGATGGCATAGAAGAACCAGCGGTAGCGATGAGAAAACTGCGGATACCATCAACATCGAGCTTCTTTCACCATGCGGAAGAGAATTATCGTCTATTCATGCGTCTACCAGCCGGCTCAACAAAAAAGTGACAAAAGCGTGTGTGCGCAGGCCGCAAAACATCTGATCGCCATGTCTCATCTGACAGGCCTTCTGAGCATGATTGACGATGCTGCCTGTCATGTCTGACTTGGTAATCGGCTCTCCCTGATGGTAAATCTAACTGGTAAGACCATATCTCCCATATCGAAAGCTGCCTCATGAAGCCCAATGCACCTCTGCGTGAGGAATAAACTCGCCAGAACATTAACAACGTAACTTCAACCGGATATAAAGGGGTGATTTTAAGCCTGGTGCGTTATCCTGGTATGGCATTGATATGTGGGTAGAGAACAGAACTATGAGGTGTTCGAAATGGAGATTGTTTTTATTTGGTCCAGCTGGGATAGTTTTAAGAATGTCCAGTTCCCGCTGGCCAGAGCTTAAATGTAATGCCTGGAAAGAGTGTATGTCGAATGGCTGCTTGTATGGCCACTGCCCAGTGCTCAGGTGTGCACATTTTGGAGGTACCCTATTCTTTGCACTCTTCCGTAAACACTATACTTTCGCCCAAAAAAAATCAATTATACTCGGTCAGAGTCTTTTCAGCCATGAAAACTGCTTGATATGGGTTTTTCAACATCTGCTTCTAATCTGCTATCTCAGTTTGAAACCCCATGCTGAAGGTGACCTATTTATTTAACACTGATGCGTTGTGGGCGTTTGCGAACGCTCTGTCACTATGATACGTTTGATGGAACCAGGTCATATATGTGGCGTGGCGTGGGCGTTTGAATTTGGGTCGCACACGCCGTTCCGATTGCGCCGGATCGAAGTTAATTCAACTTGTTTTGAATCGATTCATCACTGTCATCTAACCCCTGAAGCCCATCCGTACCATCTCCCGCGCCACGGGGCTTCCGAATACCGGTACACGAAAGACTATGGTATCGTGTGCGTCACTAATACCGCAGCTAGGACCTGTTTGCTGTTCTTGCCGTGGTGAAATCCTTTCACTCTGCCGTTCTCCTCAGGAACCCAAGCTCCTGTCGCTCTCTCCTCCGGCGCGTCCCGCTGTACCCTGTTCTGTTGTGTGCGCCGGTCCGTCTGGGCGCGGCTCGGTCTGCTCCTGGCGGCCACCAGGGCGGCGCTGGTGTCGGCCGCGCCCTGTCAGCTGTCGAGCCGCGCCAGCTGACGGCGCCGGCCGGCCGCCGCCAGTGCGCCGCGTCTGCTGAGCGCCGCCCATCACGCCGCGTTGCGCCGCGCCGCGTGTCAGTGTTGCATTCGGAGTGTCGCGCAGGAGTCGCGCAGCAGTGTCGCACGTTCGGGCGGCGTCAGTGTCGAGAGGATCCCGCAGCGGGCAGACCGGCGGCAGTAGCCTGGGGACACGGTGACCACGGTGAAGTCCGAGCGGGGTCAGAAGAGTGGTGCCGCTGTCAGGTAGGCGCCGAGGGGTGGTCCGTTTGGGAGAGAGGGTTGGGAGGAGTCCCCTCCCCCCGGGGAAAGGGGTCGGAGCGGATTCTGTAGGTAGGGGCCGTTCGATCGGTGAGAGTGCTCGAGGTCCGCTCGGGGGTCCGCTCGAGGTCTGCTCGGGGGTCCGCTCGAGGTCCGCTCGGGGTCCGCTCGGGGGTCCGCTCGAGGTCCGCTCGGGGGTCTGATCGGGAGTC
>JARFNZ010148597.1:0-17836 GCA_031763405.1 Balanus nubilus
CGATGCCCAAACAGGTGTGCAAAAAACCTTAGAGGGGGTGGCGTCTAGGCACCCCTCCCCCCCCCCCGGCACGGCGCGGGTTAAGTGAACTTTCAAAAGGTCACTAACCACAAATTGCAACTGGGCAATCCAAAAGGATCTAATATGACATAATACTAACATATTTGGACTGATCCGATGCGCATAAGGAAGGATTTGATTTTTTTCACCATTTACTTATAGTGGTAGGTCACGCATTTGACCTAGCCTCACGGCATGAAATATTAAGATATTGACTTGAAGAATGGAACATACATTAACTTAGCAAGTCTCGTCTTACATACATTCCGGGTTTTGGAAATTAAAAAATGTAATATTTTGAAGAAAAAAAATCCCAAAATTTAGGTATTTGTACAATCACAATTTTGAAATTTCAAGATAGCCATCTGAAAGAGCATCTAATTTCATACTAAGGCCTATATTTTTTACATTTTTCTTTAAAAAAATCAAACTCTGCACGACTAATTAAACACTCAAACGTTTTGGGTCAAAGACGGCCGAACATGCCCCCCCCCAAAAAAAAAACGGTCCTGGATCCGCCCATAATGCAGTTTTTTTAAAGTACACCATTCGATGCGCAATGAAATGTTAGGAAAAGTCACAAAGTTTGGTGCTCTTAGGTTGCTTATTGAATAAATGGTACACGAAAAACCTCCGCGGGGGTGGGCGAACGGCCCTCTCCCGATAGTAATAGGGTTAATTGTTGAATACATTGTGTTCCGATGTTTTGATGGGATGGCTTTCCGTTATGAGGATCCACGAGAATTAACCGGTGCCCGGCGGCGCCTGTCAGTTGTTGGCGGGGGTGCTGCTGGGTGCTGGGAGCGCGCCGCCGGCTGGTGCGGCGGCTGCGGCTGCGGCTCCTGTAGAGACGGAGTCGCCGCTCAGCTTTATCGGCTCTCGGCGGCTCCCTGTAAGCGACACAGCGCGGGTCCGGCCACCCGTGAGGGTTGTCATCGACGGTGCCCAATTCGCGGGCTACCCGCGGGTGTGTGGTATTCTCACCAAAGGATTCAAGGTGCGCGTGCCGAGCTCCGCTCCGCGCGTGTGGGTGCGCACGCCGCCGTCGCCGCTAATGAATGATGCAGTGAAGGATTTTGTGGCAGCTGGCGTGCTGCGACCGGGTGAGCCTAAAAAAAATTAGTTTATTTCCCGTCCCCAAATCTGTTACAGTCGCGCGTCTGGTATATGATTTATCGCCGTTGACACCGCACATGCCGCAGCGCCTGTGCTCCCTGCCGAATGTGAAACGTGCTTTGCGTACTGCTGCTGCTGCTGCTGGTTTTAGTTTTGCAATAAAAATCGATCTCAGAGACGGTTTGTATTGCATTCCTTTGTCCAAATCGTGTCAGAATCAGTTTGTCGTAATGTATAATAACCAGACATCTGTATTCCAGAAGCTTCCGATGGGCTTGTCTGTGGCGCTGGCAGAAATGCAGCAGTTTGCTTGTACAACAGTTAAAATAGTCGAGAGATGTTTTTCATGTATTCAAGGATAGCTTATTTGGACGACTTCCTGTTGATGGCGCGTCGCCCTGAAGATTTGTATGGTGTTGCGGGTTTTCTGACAGATATAGGATTTTGCATTATTGGACAGTTTTTAGGGATGACATTGCTATGCAAATATGCTCCTATGCTGTACCACTTCTCCAACCAAACACATAAATTACACTTGACATATTATACTCCATCCCTGTCATCCACCCGTTGGTTTAGTGAGATATTTCTGCTTCACATACCTCAGATGTTTTTTAGCCTCTACTTTAGCGCTCAATTTAGAGCATCGTAAGCAGCAATGGGTTAACAAAGCAGTATCCCAGGCTTGGCATGTCTCATATTGCGACCTTCCGCTTCCTATATCGATGCTTTTAAGAAGTACGATCTTTGCAACCGAACGTCTGATTAACAAACGGCCTTCTTTGCTAATTAGCTCCACCCCCTACCCTTTATGATGCCAGTGCCGGCTCAAGTTGGTGCTTACCACGGCGCGTGCCGCGTGAGAAGTGTCGGAAAAAGTTTTCTGCAATAACTCTGCAACAGCATGGCCGCTATGTTCTAATTTAGTGTGAATAGAGACTCATTAGCTAGGAGCTTTGCACAAGTTACAAGTGGGGTGTAGCTGCACGTGCGCACGTGCACGCCCCTATTATATATCTCAGGAGCAAGGGTAGCGGTGGGTGGGTTGCCTTTGCTTGAGCGCTCGTGCGGACCCCTTTTTGATCTGAGGAGTGGATGAGTCAATTCTGTTCTATTTTTTGGGTGGTTTGTGGTGGCTTCGGTATCACTTGGAAAATCACGGGACTCAATGCGCCCATTATTGTGGAGGTCGATTTTTCGATAGACCTTGCACAGTGGCCGGAGCGGTGATTTTGCGGTTTGTGCAGGGCGGACGGTGGAATCCGACACAGTTTGTAGGTGAACAAGCGAACAGCGCAGAGGGAACACCAGGCATGTGCTGAAGGGCGCGGAAGCCGCAGACGGGAGTGCTGAATGGTCACTGCATTGAGGATATTATTACTCATGTTAAGAGGCATTTTCTTGTTCCGTCTCCAAGCGTAGCTTCAATCATGGGCGTCGCCACCACTACGGACAATACGGACAGTGTCCGTACAAGTTTGCGAACGTCTCCAAACTCGTACTGAATGTCCGTACAAGTTCGTCGGACGACCTGAGGTTTGAGAATGGGGAAGAACTACATATGAAAGAGTTTACCTGGCCTTTGAGTATGACAATGCGCACAAATTACGAGAGGCCTTGAAGTAGGTAGTTTATACAGTGTAGACTGTGCCTACAGCCATTGTTGTTTAGTGCCAAAACACCGTCTTAAGCTTTTGGTGAACGGTGTTAATATTTTCTTCCCTTCAGGTAAAGTTTTTGTGCTCTCCGTTGGTTGCGATACTGACCGTCACATAAAGCGTGCTCGAAAAGGTTGTGTGGTAGCCATTCACGCTCAGAACGTGTGGACGTCTATTTAACACTCGCTCTGGAGGTGTCTCAGAATTTAGCGCCCTGGAGTGGGGAAGGTAGGATCTGCCCTCCTTCCGATCTCAGCTTCTATAAGAGCTAAAATAACGAAATTTGATGACACTGGATCCGGCGTTGAGGAACTCTAGTGTGTGCAATTTGTATGGCTCCAGTTCAAATGAGGTAAAACTTGCCCGAATTTCACAAATAAGGTCTAATTATTCGACTTCCATACATTTTGTATTTCCCCAAAAACTATGATAGCAAGAAACGGAAAAGCAATCGAAAGGTCTTCAAATTCCCTATCGCAATGTTAAACTCAGATTTGAGCTCAGATTTGTCCTCTACAGGTAAAGCTGTAGAGGACAGCAAACGTCGATAACTGTTTAATAGGAAATACGTTTTTCGCGAATAACGTTTGACCTAATAAAGACAGAACAGCAATTTTGGCACCATCGTGTTTCTTCGCCAAGACACTTCGAATCTCATACATTTTGACCTTGTAAGGTCAATTTCAAAATTTGACCTCAGGTCAAGTCACATATTGACCTCAAAAAGGCCCTGATGCATATCAGTCGATGCGTCTTGACTGGACGAACATATTTTCACGTTCCACGCCTTTCGCACGATCCTATCCATTCTTTATCAACAGTTATTGTCGAAAAGAATAAGTGACATCGGGTGGGCTCAGATGACCTTGAAAACGTCACTACTGAAAAATTGCAACTTGGTTATCAAGAACTGCCTAAGATTACATGATTCTGAAAGAATTGGACTGATATGACGTGTTACCGCCCCGGGAGGAACTTTCACTGTTCGTTTTTTACATTTAGTTGTCTTTAACTTATTTCTGTTAACTTGGTTGGTAACATAGCGGAAGACGGTCGCTGGTCACTAGCATATCCGTCCAAGCGCCTTGATTGGCCCCTTGGGGGATGACGTCACCGGGATGATTCGGGGAAGGCAAGGGCTCCCCACGCTCATTTCCTGTTTCGTGATTGGCAAGTGCGGCGAGATCCCACGAGGGGAAAAATGTGCGATAAGTATATTTATTATTTATTTAAAGATTGAATTGATACGAAATGTATGATATTGAAATGCATTGATTCACGATTCACGACACGATAGGAGCGATTGATTTATGTCGGCTTACTTTTGTTTTCCTTCACAGGTTATCACGTACAGTACAATACCGGTACAATTTCGGCACAATTTGCCGCAGTACAACAAAACTACTTGCCAAAATATAGATGTAGTTAATGTGTTTCTTTTGTTTTTATGATTAGATGCGCCGTAGGCTGGTACAATAACACTTCCAAATACCATTCTAAGCCTTTGGTAGCCATGGGTCAGGTCAAGGTCATCCGAAGTCAGGAGGTCAAAAAGGTCAAATTTCTTATTTTGGTTATTGGTAGCTGTAATACATGTATTTGGCGCTTCTTTTTTTTTTGGGTCAAAAACACGAAAAATGACCCTAAAACATTGTTGTCTCCATTGAACTCGGATGACAATGAAAATACGGAAAATCATCGGAATTCGTAGAAATGTTATGTAAAGTGGCCGTTTTTGGCCTTTGAAGTTCATTACCCCATCATTTTTTGAAGATATTGGCTTTAAAGTCGGTGCACATATTCATCGAGCTGGTCTGTAACACATGTTTCCGTTTTTAAAACCTGGAAAAATTTGGAAGGTATGGCAAAAATTCAAAGTTTAAAGTCTGATTTTTGCTTATTTTCAAATTTTTACAAAAATTAAAAATTTCGAGATGGCAGTTTGATAGCTCGATCTATTCTTAGTCTTTTTATTTGAAACAATGGACTCGTCTCTAAAACTGTGCGACCGACAGCGTTTCCCGCAAACCCCTATTTTTGGCCTTAAATGGGAAAAAATTACGTCACTCTGACGTCATTTTATTTTATCTTTTGTTTCTTCATTTTCATCTCATTTAATTTTGTTTTCTTTTATGTTTTGTCTATTTAGTGGTTCAAAAGCATTCGCTCGAATTTTTCAAGGTGAACACTTTCCTTTAATGAAGAAGGTTTTGAAATCGGCATACATTATGAAACAGTCTGGATGAGCGCGAGGAAGGGGACAATTTTAGCTGCACATTTTCACCCTTAGGTAAGTTCTCACTGGCTATGTGAAGTTTACTGCACATAGTTTAGAAATTAGATTGTCCAGGAATTTAAATGTGCCTGTGCAGGAATATTCCACCGTCCTTGATATGTTGCACGTGCTAGGACTATTTTTACTAGGTACTGGTACTTTTGACTTTGAAATTGATATTCTTTATGAAACACCCTGTAGGAAACGTTTTGATTCATGGGAGTTATTCATGGCAATGCAGGACCAGATGACCACTGTAACTATCAAATATATATTATAATAATGCCTATTAAATATACATATTTGAGAAACAGTGGTCATCTGGCTCTGCCTTGATTCATCTTTGCTCGTGCTATAACGTGATGGGGAATTTATTCAAGGGGATATGATCGCCACCGACGCACAAATGTCAAATCAGCGTAGTTTTCGCTCTTAATTTTAGCTGCCCATACTCGTGACGTCACAACATCAAGGACCGTTAGTTTTTTTCTTTTACGTTTTGTACAAGACATTAGGATGCCAGGAAAAGCTGTTGTGTCGTTCGGTGGCCGGTGCAACTCTGGTCGAAAACCAACAACTTTCAGGTAAGTAAATAACTGAAATGTGTTTTCATTGCGTTTTATTGAGAGTATAACGTCTCGTTTTGCGCAATATTAATATCTCTCTGATCAGCCATTGATGTTATTTGCAAGGGTTCCCAAAATAAACAACGCATGTTTGATGTCACACAGCTGAGTGAAGTTGTATTAAGTCCATGTAGGCGTTGAAGGAAAAAAGAGAAACATACCTATTTTCCGAAGATATTCACCTTTCGTCCAAAAATGTCAGATTTTGTGTTTTTTGGCTTAACATACCCCTATACGTCATTTGTCAAGCAGCTGTTTAAGTTGAACTATTCCCTTTAATAACCAAATACATGAGATAACAAAATGACACAGAAATCTCCAAGTTTTTTTCCAATTGTTATCCTTACCTACGCCTACGATTTGTTTTAACTGTTGATATGTCTTGATGTGTTGAAGACCCATACCTGTGGAGCTCAAAGCAGTTACTTCCATGATTAAAAAAACATTGGTCGGAAAACATTATCACCATTAAATTTTAAAACAAACTTCTAATATTTGCTATTTCTTAGCCACCAACCCCCGATTTGTGCAGCCAATGATATATTTGCTCTGTAAAGATGGATCTCGTTATGACAAGTTGATTAGTGTTCTATAAAAATCGACTGAGTAGATAGTTCTCGAGATATTTCGGAGTTGGGCACAATCTGCCCACCCCCTCGCACGTTAGCATAATTCTGGTCGCCCACAGGGAATATGGTTAACCCTATTTGCCTCGGGGGCAGACTTTGTTCCTTCAGTTGTTTTTCGGTTCGTAGTTTGCCGCTCCGAAACTGTTACATACTTTGAGTTAAATACTTTATTAAATACTTTGTCAAATACGTTTTGTTACTTTGAGACTTCTCTTAGAATTAAATAACGAGTATTGTGTAAAACAAATTATACCTAGTAAATTCAGTCCAGCAGGGGCGGCGACAGGCCCTTGTGTTTTTAAGGCTTTCTGTCACGATTGAATGGTGTTCCAATGAAATCATTGTTCAGGATTTTTGTCTAATTCTGGGGATATCTGCTGTTGACTAGGGAGACTTAGCTGTTTCTGGAATGTCTTGTTCTTTGACGTTGAGCGGATACCTTAGAAAATTAGAAGTAAATTCTTACCATATCAATAATATTATTGTATATTTTTGTTTGCAACTGGACTGCCAACGACGCAACTGCTAAATATATAATATTACAAATTTAATTATTGCGTTTCAGGAAAACCGAAATGGCTGAAGATGTTTTTTTCGAAGACATTGGAATAAAATCAATAAATCGTTTTTGCCGCGAGCTGTGTTGCATGGCTATTCTTAGCAATGTCAACCAAGTATAACAACAGGTAACACTTAATACCTATAAAGAGAAATCGATAATGTCTGTATCCATATGGACATTTGTCGGTTGCTTTATCGTGTCTACATCCGTCTTTCATATCGAGGACTTTCGCGTCATTTCTCCGGCGCCGTGGCGGCGCTGCTCGCCCGCTGCGGTGTTCTCGATATTCGCGTCATCACCCAATCTGTCGGCAGCACGCTGTGCTGGCGGTCGGAACGCGGAGCTGGCGAGACGCTCCCATCCCCGCCTCCCTCCTCGAGAGCCGGCCGTGCTGACCTCAGCACCGCCGACTGCCCTAGAGACCGTGCCCTGGATACCAGCATCGGTGATGACCTGTGCCAGCTACGGCTTCTGCCAAGGACAGGGCGACGGTCAGCTGTTTATATTAGCCGGACACGTAGTGTGTGATCAATGTCAGCTGAGGAATCTTTTGTACCCACCATATGAGAAGTGATGGTGGTGATGGGACCACAGCGCTGGGATCACAGCGGCTGTTTTTAAATAAGTGATAAATGAGTGACTTAATTGATTTGGGCTTCGTTAAGGAAAACCAATTACAATGCAATGAAACGCGGAAGGGTTTTCTGAATATGAGATAAGTATAGCATGTGTTGCGATATTTCATATTTTGTATGTTAATACAAGTATTTGTTGGGTATGATCAGCAAGCTCTTTGTATTTGGCAAGCATGAAAAAAATGCACAGCCACTTTATAACGCCTGATCATTGACAGAGCTGAAACGGTTAGTTTTGGAGCGGCCAATGTCTAATACTTTTCACATAGTACTCCTGAACATTCATCGTATTTTGCTTGCTTACACACTGACAGCGGATATAAAATAAAAGTTATTTTGTAAACGTTGCTTAGATTTCCCGCTGCATTGGGGAATATGTAAATGTTGTGCCAAGTTCAGGCGGATGGAGGAATGGAGCCCCCTTTTGCCCCCTCCTCTGGATCTGCCCATTTGCATCACATGTTCCTGATCATTTGCTGCTATAACCATGTTCATTGTTTATTCATATTTATGCAGTGTTGGCACTGCCGCGTTGATTTGTGCTGTTATAGGCTGTTTGTGTGCAGAAATCAATCACTTAGCGGTGTGACAGACACTCCGTACTAACCGAATACCAGCTCATGCACATCTCCATCCCTTGAAATGACCGTGACATGCGCACTTCTCTTTTCTCTGATATGACCGGAAGCAGCTTTCCCGCCGTGCCAACGGGCCGGGCCGCGGCTGCAATGGCACTCCGACACGCTACAAGACAGTATCCAATGTCGCTGGAATGCTCAGATATGCCCGGCGGAGCCACTGGCGCGGCAGTCAGTCGTGACATGTGGCCTGCTCTTTGTTAGACTGCGTTTGCTTATCACTGACGCCCACTGAATAAAGGCTCTCGTATTTTAAACGGTGGTATGCAAAAGCTAACCAGAACTCAGTTCAATGTCAAATATAAAACAATCCAAAGCAAAATCGATATTTTGGCCAAATAAAAGGATGGAAATGATTGATTTTGTTGGAAATGTACACCACCACGGGCTTAGCCCAGCATTGGCTGGGGTCTCTAGTCACCTTCCATTGGCTGGGGTCTTTAGTCACCTCCCATTGGCTGGGGTCTCTAGTCACCTCCCATTGGCTGGGGTCTCTAGTCACCTTCCATTGGCTGGGGGGGGGGGGGGGGGTCGCCTCCCTGGTTATCTTCCGAACTTAAGGTTTGATGGTGACGAGGGCTGCGATTGAAAGGTTTCGAAGCAAATCTAAGGAATGCTTCAAATTTGGTTTTTAAGGTCACAGGCCAGGTCAAGTCTAGGTCAAAGGTAAATAGCGTGTTTGTTTGCATTTTGTGCTCTAGGGTCCACAAAATGAACAGGTCTTAGTCAACGCAGCCAAAGTATTCCAACTGGGACTTAAGAACACTTGATGAGTAAAATACTGATACTAATCAGAAGTCAAAGCTAAGGCCAGGTCACATAGAACGAAGATATGAGATAGTTATGCAACACATGTTTTATGCTTTTTTGTAAGCTAAATGCAATGTGAATACTTACTTCCTTGTACTTGGATTATTTTAGGAACCTATTGAAGACTTCAGGTCTAGACTAGGTCAAGGTCAGGGAAGGTAAAACATATTATTTCGCAACTTCTTATCTTAACACATGCTTATAGGGTGGTATTACTCAGCAAGTCACAGTGGAAATGTTTGTTTCCATGCATCTGCTCATTTGAGGTCAAGATCAGGTCAAGGTAAGATGTAAAACCAATTGCCGCACAGTGATTGTCCCCTTTGATAGGCCACATCTTCCACGATTATGAAGATATCCACTCAAAATTTGGTATGTATAATTTAGACTGTTTCATAATGCATTCGATGTCAGCTTTCAACTAGCTGGGTTGTGATTCTGGTGCAGTTTTTCATGCTGATTCCGAATATGCAAACTATTTTTGGCTACGGCGTTGGTTAAGGGTAGTACCTTTGTTTTTTTAATTCGCCACGCTAGTTTTCACCGAAAATGAGCGTTGTCGCAATCCAGCTCCTGTTGCAGCCTTACTAGAATTGCGAAACCATGACCAACGTGTTTCCCGAGGCAAGATGATTCTCGGGATACTAAAATTCCTCAACATTAGGTCAGTTCCTCAGGTCATTTAATATTTCTTGCTCAAATTGTAGCAAAAAATGGACTTTTCCCCTCTTTTGGCGACTGCCTACGAGTCTCGCTAATGTAATGCTGCATAGAAGGAAAAAGCACAGTTTTAATCTGCGTAGATAAAATGTGATGTTTCTACACTACTCTGTAACATGTGACATGTACTGAAGTCGAAGGACACAAAATATGATATTAATTCAACTAAAAATATCTGCTTTTAGATATGGTCCCCCACTTGATTGATTTTGTCATGTTTCAGAGGTGGGCTCTTAAAGCTTAAGGAAACCTTTCAGAGCATATTTTTCATCTTAATCGCCTGCAACATCCAGCATAACCAATCAGTACACATTGCATACATATGGCTTTCATGAGTCGCCAATTGACATTGACCGCGCTGGCACCACCCGATTTGATGCGCTTTACTAAGCTGTGCGTCCTTGCTTAGATCTTTGGTTGGTACTGGCGGCCAGCAGGTCTGCTTGAAGCTCATACCCAGCCGCTCGAACATGGTTCATCACCTGGGGCCCACCAGCGCCTTCAGGCTGGGCAGTGGGCAGGAACGCGGACTGACAGGCAGACATGCAGGCGAGTAGGCCCTAACAACACTTGATGACTTCGCACGTGCTGCACTTGCTGCACTTTCCACTTTGCTGCAAGTGGTTGCTCCGCCTCGCGTAACGCACGGCCCAACTCTTATCTTTTTTTCTGCTATCAGAGAAGACACCAGGGCTTGTCGAGATACCATAGGTATATATTCACAGACCTTTCGCAGTTCGCCACCTATGCCTTCCTGTAGTCTTCTTTCCAATGTTGTAGTTTGTAACTAGCATTTCGCTTGCAGCTTTCAGGCCCCTCTAAGAGCCGTTACACATTTTTAGAACACAAAGTCCATGAAACAGATCGATAATACTCATTATAGAGATGCTCAATGCTCATTGTCTTCGTCAGTAAAAAAGAGACGTATCGCTTCAACAGCTCCAGATTCAGCACATCCATTTGTCGTCTTCTCTCTAACAGATGAAGAGCGAGGAAGTCTCTACCTACCATGGTTGAATTTGTCGGTCCCCTTTCGTAAGACTGTGTTTCGGATATGTGTAATGGCTCTTAGAATGTACACGAAAGCTATTAGATCAGCAAGATGCTACCAGCTACATTATTGGAAGAAGACTACAGGAAGGCAGAGATGGCAAGGCCTGTCCGTCGATAAATAAATGTCAATTGCTCCATGACAGCCCTCTAGTGGTCTTTCCTGGTAGTAAAAAATATACAAGAAAAAAGAGTTGGGCCGTGCACCCTGGCAGGCCAAGAAACCACTTGCAGCAAAAAGGGAAGTGCGAAGTCACCAGGTGTCGTCAGGGCCTGCCCGACTGCATGTCTGCGTGTCAGTCCGAGTTTCTGCCCAGCCTGAAAGATCTGGTCACTGTCAATCAGCGGTTCATCAAAGACATATGTGTGCAATGTGTACCAGGGGCGTCGACACAAAATTTTGAGTGCAGGGGACAGCCACGTATATGGGGGAGCCAGCGAGGGGTTCAGGGGGCCGGCGCCATAGGGCTAATGTTAAAATTATGCGAAACCTGGGGGTGCCGGAGAGGGTATCGAGCGAATCTGGGGGTGCCCTGCCCTGCAGATTAATATCAAATACGTTTTGTCCATCTATGCAGCATTAGATTAGCGAGACTCGTAGGCAGTCGCCAAAAGAGCGGAAAATGTTCATTTTTGGCAACAATTTGAGCAAAAAACACCTAAAGTCCTGAGGAATTCACCAAAGGTAAACGAATTTGGTATCCCGATAATCCTCTTGCCTCGAGAAACACGTTGGTCACGGTTTTGCAATTCTAAAACGACTGCAATAGAAGCTGGATTGCGACAACACTCATTTTTGGTGAAAACTAGCGTGGCATATTAAAAAGCCAATTGTACCACCCTTAACCAAAATCGCAGCAAAAATAATTTGCATATTCGAAAACAGCATGAGAAGCTGCACCAGGATCAACACCCAGCTAGTTGAAAACTGACATCGAGTGCATTATGAAACAGTCTTATATACATCAAACATGTCTCCCCCATATACGTTTCGTTAAAAAATGTGGGCTTCGCAGAAGTTTTCCAATATAGCTTTATGGATTTGGTTTGGGTAAACAATGTAAATTCGAGAAAACCATGCTGTAGAACTTGTCATTTCGCATATTCGTTTGATTTTAGTTGCATTTTGCTACCAAACTAGTTTTCAATAGTTTTCATTTCAAACAATTGGCATTACACTTCTCTCCCGAAAATCGTTCTTAGTGACGTCATTAATGCGTCATCTTCTCTTTTCAGTACCTGCTTAGGAATCAATAACACATTGTGTGAAAATGTTAACCTTGGGTCACGTCAGGTCAGGTCACCAGGTCAGGTCAAAGTACGGACATGGAAAAATTACCATTTTGCAAGTTTGCGGTTGTGCTGTGGCCACATTTTTGGCGGATCGGTTCCACACTTTCAGGACTTCATAAGAAGACGGATACCTACAACTTGTATGTCTCGGATTTTCTCATCTCGGTGACCTGAGGTCAGGTAAATTTTCTTGCTTCCCCATTATAAGTCAATGGGGAAATACAGAAAATTCCTTTTCGGACGAAACGCGTCATATCTGTCTAATTCTTGCACGATCTCGTAACCTTAGGCTGTTCTTGATGATCAAAGAACAATGTTTGATCAGTGACGTCATCAAGGTCATCTGAGATCACCTGAGGTCACCTACGTGTTTTGCCAATAACTTTTGATAGAGAAGAGCTAGAAACATGCGGAAGGCACCAATGTGTTCGTCGTATTAAGGCGCATCAACTGATATGCAACATGACTGATATCAACTCGTAGCCTTGACTTGAGGTAAAATGTTGAAATTGACCTGTTGAGATCACCATGTATAGGTTTCGAATCGCCTTTACGAGGGAAAAACGATGAAGCTAGAATTATTGACCTATCTTTATTAGATCAAAAGTTACTCGCGAAAAATCATTTTCCCTAAAAAAAGGTCATCGACCTTTGACGACCTCTGCATCCTAAACTACTCACCTGAGGTCAAATCTGAGGTCACCATCGCGGTTGGGAATTCCAAGAGCTTTCGATGGTTTCTTTTTATTTCCTTCCTAGCTGTCATAGTTTTTTTAGCTAGAGCGAAAAATATGAAGGTCGGTTTTTAGGCCCTAATTTGAGGAAATTTTGCCAATTTGACCTCATTTGACCTTGAAAATATTGACCTAGAGTCATGTAAATAGCACTGTAGAGTTCCCCAACGCCCGCTCCTACCCCCCCCCCCAATTTAGCTATTCCCTGCAGGACGCTAAATCCAGACACCCCCTCCAGAGCGCATGTTAACATGGGGATATAAGCTGAAATAACAGTTTTGTAGAGCTTGTCGTTGGGGCAAAATATTTCATGGGTTGGGGCAAAATATTTTCTCGCTACGCCCAGTAGTTTCGATTCAAAGTAAATGTTTCTGTCCACTTTTTCGAAGTCCATTCCGAAAATTATCGTCGGGATGTGTGGCGTCATACAGACGACGTCAGACTTACGTCATCCGCCATTGCAGATACGCGGAAACTCTGCCCGAGCATTGTAATTTGTAGCCACGGTATCGTCTGTTCCTTAGATAACATGAACTACCTTTTATTACTTATTTTATCATAACTTCAGATCTATTCCATTCTAAGCTTGCAGTCAAAATGCTTCGGTAATATCAGCACGTGAGTGACCTCAAATTAATCAGTGCCAGTGGACGCCAGGAAATAGGTGCTGTGTCGCTTAGTGCAACATTGGGAGAAAACCAACAACTTTCACGAAATTGAATAATTGAAATGTGTTATCATTGCGTTTTATTGAGGCCATAACATCTCATTTTGCGCAATATAAATATGTGTCAGGTTAGCTAGTGATGTAACGTACAAAGACTTCCAAAATAAACAACCTATGTATGATGTGCTACCCTGAGTGAAGTTTGATTGCGTCCATGTAGGCTATGAAGGAAAAAAGAGAAAATATGCCCATTTTTCCGAAGATATTCACATGTCGTCCAAAACCATGTCAGATGCGGTGTTTTGAGTTCAAGATACCCATATATATGATAATTGTCGAGAAGATTTTGAATGTGAACTGTTCCCTTTAAGAAGTTTGCTACGAGGGGACGACCTCCCCCCCCCCCCCCTCCAGCCAATGGCGGGTTAAACCAGCAACTCACAATAATGTAGATGCCGATACAACAATTAACGTCATTCTAACTTTGCACTATAATCACTTTAAGATGTCTCTCGATCCACAACCCTGGGAAGATTAATTGATAAGGAACATGTGTAAAAGAGTGTAATGGATGCTCATCTTCCTTGAAAATTCGGCTATGGCTATGAGAGCTTGATGAGTATTCTTGGCGAAAAGTTCCGTCCAACTTTTCCATTCCTTTGTACTTAGGTGCTTTCAGGCGGTCGGGCAGGCACAGATGCTAGACAGTTTTAACGAGATGGGGAGATGGAAAGTTCCCCAATGCCGCGCATCAAAAGTCAGCCCAACTTCATCCGATACCAATGACAGGGCGGAGAAAATTAATTCCGGTTTTCATTAAGTAAGCACCAAAGAGCACTTCCCATGCATTGTGAGCAAATCAAATGACTTTCCATATCTTGTGCACTCATCCGGAAGAAACGTGTGCATGATATGGAAACTCAGAATTCAAATCTCAACTACCTGTATCGTTGGATTTCATGAAAAAGAGTCTTAAGAATGTGGATAGGTACATGTATTGAAACAATGAATGCAGCGAAGTCATCGGCTTACAACTGATGCCATGTGCGAATATGCAACACCTTCTTCTGGTACATAAACCAAAATACGCTCACGCCTAATCAATGCTCATCCAGCCTCAGATTGCCCACAATACATATTTTTGCGCGACATTTCTCCCGCAACTCGTTACGTTTTGCCACCACTGGAGAATCCCGTTATATCTCCCTCCATGCCGGATGCGGGCCGTCGTCGGGACCTCATTTAGTCGGCTGCGGCGGACACGCGCTGCGTCGGCGGCGGTCCCGCCTGTTTTCATCCGCCGGCGCCACCAAATGAGCACACAATCACCGCCTAATCAGACGGCAGCGCAGCAATCCGCCGCGGCGGGCCACGCCAGACCGACAGCGCAGACGGCTGCCTGCCCGACCAGCCGCGAGGCATTGCTTTACTTCGCCGCCGGCTGGTGGTCGCCGCCGCCACCGCCACCGCCGCCGACGGCGACGATCTGGCGACGATGACGACGGGGCGGGTAGGGGGGGGGGGGGAGGGAGAGGGGAGGGAAGTTGTTCGACGACCACAGCGACGGACGTATGGGGTGGAGCTGAGGGAGGGAGGGAGATGGTGGAATGAGGGATGACAATAGCTACCATTATGTTTACCATGCTATAGCGAATGAATATTAGCGATCAGATTCTCCATTTCTATGTGACAGCCAAACGCTGGTCCCTCATTAACATGTAAATGCATTTGCCCTGTAGCTCCACGCAATCTACTGGCCAAATGTTAATGTTAATTACCGAGCTAGGGAACATTCGTTCGCCGTTGGCGAATGACTGTTTGATCATGTGATCACGCGGAACAGAGAATCATAAATGCAATTATATGTTTAAACCGCGACTGAGTCTTTGATATGGATGATATTCATGGTATACCTGATATACAATTTGTCATGATTTTATGAAACAAAAAGCTCGCCTCTTGGAACACGACGAAGCAAACAGCTATGCGAAGAAAGTATCCAGATAAGGAACTGCCATTTGTCAATCCTAAACGTATGTGTAAAGAGAAAACAATCACTTAACTACTTCTAATGTTAACACGCTCGGGGGGGGGGGGGGATCTGCCTCCTGTTTTTCTGGTATCTGTCTAGACTACGACAATACACCTTATGCGAACATTTTGACTTTAGGTCACGCCAGGTCAGGTCACCAGGTCAGGTCAAAATATGGACGCATAAAGATAACCATTTTGCAAGTTTGCGGGTGTGCCGTGGCCCATTATTTGGCAAATCGATTTCAAACTTTCAGAATTTCATAACGGTAGAATTTCGTTCTTATAGTTTGGATATATGATATTTTCCTCATATCGGGGACCTGAGGTGAAGTCAATTTTGTGACTTTCTCATTACAATTCAATGGAAAAAGATCTTCCCTATTCGGAGGAAACACATCCTATGAGTCCATTTCCACTCTTGATGACAAAGGTGCAATTTTTGATCTGTGACTCTTGAAGGACATCTGAGGTCACCTGAGGTTACTTACGTGTTTTTACTAATAACTTTTGATAGAGAAGAGACGCGATCGCACGGTACTCTAATCAAACTTTTGATTTGATGGAGAATCGTGCGAATGGCACCAATAAGTTCATCTTGTCAAGTCGCATTGGTTGTTATGTAACATTATATTTTTTGGGTCGACACGTGACCTTGACCTGCGTTCAAATTTCAAAGATAACCATGCAAGGTCAACATGTATATGATTCCAAAAGCCTTCACGAGAGAAACACGATGTGCCTAAATAGTTATCTCTAGAAAACAGTCATTGACCTTTGATGACCTCTGCAGCCTAAACTTTTGACCTGAGCTCGAATCTGACGACAACATTGCAATATTAATTTTTATAGCTTGCATTTGCCTTTTTCAGTTTGTTCTTAACTATCATAGTTTCCAGGCTAATAAAACATAATTCTGGAGGTCTGCCATTTGTGACCCAATGTGGAAACTTTTGGAAAGTTTGACATCCTTTGAACTTAAAGATACCGACCTAGTTTCATAAACATGCACACAAAGGAATTCCTTAATGCCCACTCCTATCCCACCAATTTCGTTTTTTCCAGCTCTTATAGGAGAAAAGATTGTAGAGGGGTGGCAGATTCTTCCCCCCCCCCCCCAAGGCACTAAATTATCCATCCATAGCGCATGTTAAATCACTACATTCCTATACGTATCACTGAGGTATTATGACTAATTTGCAAAAGATTGTGTCGGTAAAATTTATGCTGACTAACTTCGGTTGATTCGTGTATGGGGATCTGTGTGTCGCACTGGAACTGGTACTTAGTAAGTTTCATCAAGATACTTAGTTACTTAGTTACTTAGTACTTGCATGATGCAAGTCATGACATGACCTTGCCACAGTTTTTATTTATCACAGCTACGTCTTTGTCATCAGTTATTCTGCCCATAGAGACTGAGTGATTTAAATTACTCAAAGCATAATGAGTCCCAATATCTTATTCGACAGGCTAGCTGCCTTGTGTGTTTGTTCATCAAACTATCTCTCAGGAATGCTGGAGGCCTATCGGTAGCTGTACTGCAGTCAATACGATATCATTCTCCGGCCTGAGCGATCTTAACCCGCGCCGTGCCGGTGCTCGGTGCCGCCCGCCTTGTGCCGAGGGGGGTTGTTTGAACACCCCTTCTAACTCGGCTCCTATGGCACTTAGCGGAAAACGGAAAGAAGCGTTCGAAAGCTCGTCGAAAATCATTTCGAAACTAGTCCAGACATAGTTTCGCTCAGGTCAAAAATGACGTCACCAGAGGTCATCAAAGGTCAAAATTTCCCAAATATGGACATTTTTGAAATTTCCAACGCATTAGAGAGCTCTTGAAGCGCTCTTTCGTAAATATGTCATCAGATTTGACCTCCTGTTAATAGTTTAGGCTACAGAGGTCATCAATGGTCAAAATGGCTGGTTTCTTGGAAAACAGTTTTTCGCAAATAACTTTTTAGCTATTAAAGAAGATCATTTATTTTGACACCATCGTGTTTCTCTCGTCAAGGCGCATCGAAACATATACATGGTGACCTTTGGAGGTCAATCACAAAATTTGACCTCAGTTCAAGGTCACGTGGTGACCTCAGTAGGTCATGTTGGGTCATGCTGTATATGAGTCGATGCGTATTGACGGGACGAACCCATTGTTACCTTCCGCACGCTTTTAGCTCTTCTCTATCAAAAGTTATTGGCAAAAAATCGTAAGTGACCTCGGATGACCTCAGATGACCTTTACAGTGGTCACTTGTCAAAATTAGTACTTGAGTTATCAACGCTGGCCTAAGAAAACATGATCCTGAAAGAACTGGACTGATTTATTGGATAT
>JARFNZ010148598.1:0-10031 GCA_031763405.1 Balanus nubilus
GCCAGTTCGTTCCGTAGTCGCGGTATGCTCTGGCCGGGCGGCCGGCTGCCGCGCGCGCATGCGCAGTGTAGATGGCCGCATCTTGGGCGCTACGATTGTTTGATCCGGCGCGGTGGACGGAAAAAGGCTCAGAAGTTTGGTCATTTCGAGTTCCTACTGTGCTGCGTATTCCGCAGCAAGGGTAGTGTAATACTACAATTATTAAATGCCCAAATATTTTGATCCCTGCTATGCGTTTCTTGTATTGATAAACATATACGTCCGTCGTTTACGTCCATAGATACGTTTACGTCCATAAATCAATAATCTTTTTTAATCATTCGTTTACGATCATCCTGTAAATGCTATTAACGTGTGCTCGTCATTAGGTGATCGGTGATGGACTATCGGAAGTTTCCTATTTGCCAAGGATGCAACCTATGGAAGTTTATTCTTTGATGGGTGATATTTTGCTATATTACACTAATACTTGCACTAATTGAATATTAACAATAAATTATTACCACGAACATTGTCACTTGTAAACTGACAGGTAGGTACCAAAATAGATACACGTCAAAAACCGTCAAACCAGTGAAGGCCGTAGTACCTAATGTATAAAATACAACAACTGTAGCCAATCCTCTATACAAATGTTCTCCAGAGGAAGCAGACAATGGCCAATTATATGCGTATGTATGCTTATTGCTAGTAGACCAGACATGTAAATGCATTTGATATATCTGATGATGGCACGTGTAGGAGTGTGTGAATGAGATTTTGTTTAGAATTCCCGCCGCGACGCCCGCCGTCCACTTCCCACCGTGGGTGTTGAAAAAATGAGCTGAGATAATGAGCAATAATAATAATAAAAGTAATGGAAATACATGAGATGGATAGTGTTTACGCTTACAGCACTATTCGATGAAATAAAGCACTAGCTGGGAAACTATTCAAACAGCGAATAAAGAGTCACTGAAACGTTGCTGAAATATTTTAGCAACATAATTAAATGATACTCGCTAAGTGAGTGAGGAAATCCGACGAGCCTTCTGATTAAATACCGATACATGTGAGGCTACACATCTCTGTGACCCACTCGATGAACTGATACGAGCCGATCGCCTTCCAGTCCGTTAATTACCGAGCTGCGCAGATTTAGGCCTCGGGGAACTCTGCCGGCGATGTGTCAGCGCGGCCTCTCTGGCTCTGATCACTGCCCGGATCAGACGGCGGACCGCTCAACTAGTGCCGTCTGCAGCTGAACGGTCAGCCGATCGGCCACCACCACCATCGCCGCCGCCGCCACCGCCATCGCCACCGCCATCGCCGCCGCCGCCACCACCGCCGCCCGCCGCCACCCGCCACCGCCGGTCGGGACCGACCTACCGAGTGTTGGCAGGGCCGGGCTGGCGTGTAGGGTCTGGGCGGGAGGATAGGGGGTTTTGGTCAGCACTGAAGGCTGGGTGGGATCGGACAGGATTAGAGTTAGTTGGAGAGCGTTATCGCAAGAACCGAAGGCACAGAGTTTATGGGGCCGGCGAGTGGCGAGTCTGAGCGGACCGAGCAGACCATTGGACCGAGCGGGGTCTAGCGGACCTGACGGGACCTCACGAGAGCTTGGTCCCACCGGACAGGCTCATTGGAGGCCGGAGGGCTTGGTGGCACGGGGGGACCGCGCGGGCCTTGTCAGGGTCCGGCAGGGACAGAGGCAACCTACCGCGAACTGGCGGGGCCCAGTGGGACCCGGCGGGCCCGGCGGACCCCGGGAGGAACGGCGGGTCTGACGGCACATGACGGAGTGTGAGGAGCGGATTGGGGCTCTGGAGGCGGAGCGGTGCCTGTCGGGACCGCGCGTGACCGGACCCGATATTGCCGGATTTGGGGGCTCGTGGCTGATGGGCCCTTCCGCGGCACAGCGCCAGGTCCCCGGGCTCACAGCTCACTCAGCCACTCTCAGAGGCTGATCTGGCCCGGCGCCGAACCCTCCCGAAAGCACAAACCCGCCGACTGTTGGACGGTATTGCATCTTTCCGGGGCAGTCGGTCAACTGTTCAAAGCACAGACCGTGCCACCGTTTACGCACGGTCGAGAAAGAGAAATTCTCTGGCTTCGCCGGCGATGAATGTAATGAAACGTTGAGTGCTGGCCGGCTTCAATGGGCAACGGCTCTCATTTGCTTCCGCGCATTACCAGCAACATTACGCTAAGTTACAGAGCGCTACATAACGTGAGACGTGTATGGCTCGAGCCAGTAGCGATAATGGGCTAGATTACGGGCTTCAGCCGTGATTTATAATGCTCAAGGCATCGCAGAAAAGGGCTTTCGTGTTATAGTGATGACTTTGCGCTTCTAAAATAATCATACGAAAAAGAGCGCGCACTAATGTTCCTACATATGCCGGGATTATAGGCAATTACTTAAGACATAAAATAGCAATGTCAATCAGACTTAAAATGAATAAACAATGTAATCTTATATACTTGAAAAGTAGCTTAAGTGTTACTGCACTAGGTCATGAAATTCATGCAATTTACTTGTGACATAATCGGTCTTCCCAAAACATCATTTTTAACGTAAAAAAACATTTAACATAAAGGGTGAAGGGTCGCAATCATTTTGAACCTGTCCTGCTGCATTCTTGTGAGAGATCTTTTGATAAAATGTGACACTCAATTCTTCATGATCGACTTCAATGTTTTTGACAAAAAACGATGAAACTTTAATTTATTAGTATTAGAAATGTGGTGTATTTTCGAACTAAACCGAATATCAGTGATAAGGCTTCAACGTTCAAATATAAATTCGTCACTGAGGGATGTCTTCATGCAACGCAGTGTGTGCTTCCCCAAATGCATTAAGGTTCTTACGCCACTGACATCATTATCAGTTCATCTAATCTATTTCACTGCAGTATTGTATTACAAAGTTGCAGCGAAACACCGAACAACGAAACTCTCTGAAAATCGAAGCACATATAACCATTACCTGAGATTCCCAGAAGCTAGTAGAATTGGAACACCAGATTCCAGAACTTTCTCAATCAACGCTTACAAAAATATTGGTTATCTATTAATGTTTCCAGGTTCCTTTAAGATGTTTAGCAAGTGGTGCTGTTTTGAATGCCGTGCACTTTACGCCGGAGCTCTGTGCAGTGCCATGTTTCCGGTATTAATGCAGAACATTGATTAAACGAAGCAATTTATTATCACTGTCCTGACATTTCTGCATGCACTGCTACTGTAAGTCTACCATTAACATCTAATTTACCTAAACATCGAATATCGCACATGACTCTGTCTTAAATAGATGCAATTTAAAGCTATTAGAAAACGAGGAAGGCGATTTTTTTGGGGGGAAAATGTTAGCAAAATGCGAGATTTAGGTGTCGTCTCAGACCAGAAGCTGACTTTCTCAGACCATATAGATTACCGCTCATGCAAAGCGAATCGTGCCTTAGGCCTTCTTATTCGGACCTTCCAGTCGGCCTCACCTCGATGCAAACTGAACAGACAGACAATAGAAGCCGCCTATAATGCTAACGTTCGATCAGTTCTAGAGCATTGTTCCGTCATTTGGGGCAGGGCAGCCAGGTCTCACGTCGTTCGCGTTGAGAGAATTCAACACAAGTTTTTAATGTGGCTCGCCACGTACTCTGAGCCGAACTGCACGTGTTTAAACTACGACCGTCTGCTGTCATTTTACCATTTTCGGCACTTGTACGCGAGGCGTTTGCAGAGCGATATCATGTTTGTATGTAAGCTTTTTAAGGGTTTTATCTCATCCGCTCATCTTTTAGACTGTTTTGCCATCCATGTACCTGCTAGAGCGACAAGGGGTCACACTTTTTAGTGTACCCTCCGCGAGCTTCAGGTGGAGCCGTGTAAATACTGTGGTGAACGGTTTGTTTGTGCGCGGACCACGCCTACTGAACCAGCTTGTGGAGTTCTCGCCACAGTGTGATATCTTCCACGAGACCCTAGGCCAACTCAGAAATCACATTGTGGCTTTCACAGCTTCACTCCATTGTATGAGTATGAAATGGTAGTGAATATTTATTATGTGCCTGTATTTTTTTGTTTTATTATGTGCCCATTTTAACTCCTATGACTTCACCTGTCATTGGGCTCTGCCTGTTTGGTGATTCAATAAAGATAAAGATAAATATAAAGATAAAAAATATCATCGGTAGTATGCGGGTAAATTGACATTTTAATAGTACTTCAAATAATTCCTCAAAGCTTTTTGGCACACTGAAGTGCGCACGATACCTGTAAGAACTACATGTACGTCAGTAGCCAGAACAGTCTTCGGCATTGACCGAAACCGCTCAGACGAAGTAAAATCGCATGCGACAATAAACGAATCATTCGTTCTTTTTTGTCCAGGACGACCGTTAGTTGTAACTGAGCTTTGATTTGTCAAGGATGTTGCTTAATTAGATCGTATGTGTTCTGAAAAAAGAACTAATGTATCGCCTACGTAGACACCGGCTCGTGATTCCCATTCTGTGAGATGTCCCGGCAGAAGTTAATGCCAAAATGTGCTGTTCTGCGTGCAGGCAGGTACAGTTACATTCACCTCTACACAAGACACCTCTGGCGTAATTGTCGACAGTTTCCCGAGAAGTGGACTTACCACCGCCGTCGGCCCAGTCCAGTCCCGGGGCCGGTCGGCTATTGTAGCGGCCGGTTTGTCCGACTAGGCCGGCCTGCCGCCAATGCCCGACTGAAACGTGCCGTTTCGAGGAAACATTAGCATTATCGATTACACATTTAGCCGTCACGAAACGGGAGCATACACAGCACCTGGCAGCAGGCCGAGGGTCGAGCAGGTGCCAGGCACGCACGGACGCGCAGATCCCGAGAGATCAATAGCGGCCCCAGCCCGCTGGATTCAAACAGCACTGGGGGACGCCAGGGCGCGTGGCAGGGGCAGGGACACCCACGTGCGCGGCAGGCAGGGGTCGGGAGAATCATAGGCAGCTGTGAATGACAGCTTGTTACAGTGATTATATAGTGTCCATAGGGGTGACGATGCGGCGTCCTGGTGGCTTAGATGGGGTGTATGGAGGGTGGGTTAAAGCTTGGCGACGATAGATGAGGATGGCTTGGTGGGAGGCTAAGTAACGGACACGGTTTTCGACATTTTATACACGACACAGGAGGCGGACGCCGTGAACGAGCTCGGAGTGTGGTACGAAGAGCGTCACGGTCATACTGCCGTGCCCGCTGCACGTCATAGTGACGTTGGCGTACACCGTCGGCCGTTGCAGCGAAGTGAAATGGGCCGAAATAGTGCCATAAACTGCACCAAACATGTGTCGGGACCCTCAACAGAGAGCAACTGCACCAGGGCTGCAAACACCACTGGCCCTATGCATGTAACTTGTGCAATAAATTGCATGCTAGTTGAAATATACAACGCTAATTGCAACAAATATTAAAATTAGAAACATTCGTGCAACTGTACTGCTAAGATAAATGTCTTTTTTGGCTTTTTTGTAGATAACAGACAAGTTGACAATTAGTAAGCATGAAGTCAGTAGATATCGCCAGTATAATCATAAACTCGTTTCAAGTAACTGATCGAACTTTTAATGAATATGTTTGCACTATGTAAGCCATAAATGCACTAGCGATGCTGTTTAAGTTATACAGCGCTGCAATTGCCGTGTTCAGAAAACAAAACACTTACTGAACGATGCGACGTTGCCACTTGTGCGATACAAGGATTTGGCAAACTTAATGAAACCATGAATGTGTAAACTTTTAACTTACAGCAAAGTCAGCGTTAACACAATTTATTGTTCCACTCACTGAAAGACTAAGTGCGCTTATCGAATTTGGTTGACTCTTAAATAACGATTTAGATGTGGAATAACAGTCTATAACTTTACTGTTCAAGAACGACGTTGTCGTCTAAACTAAAGGCGTCGTCGTAACAGCCACTGCTGGCACCTCAGACTAGTCATTCATTATATGCCTTCAACTGGAATGTCCATCATTGGGTTTTATCAATTTATAGGGTTTCCCTACCTTAAAGTAATGTGAAACGACGAAAAGTGGTGCTATACGAGCTGTGACGTTATAAACGCTGTGGTCCTCTTCAACCGGTCTAATAGTTAGTTACATTTTGGAAGTAAATATTGATACACACCATGGGATAATTGATTGATACAACGTGGATTAATGTGGATTAATACAATGTGCGAGGAAGTGGGGTTGGTAACGGGTGTGCATGAGTATGAACGGAAACCAAATTCGTGACAATACTGACGACTAACGTGTGGATGGATATGAGTGAATATTGGCATGTTGTGACTTCCTTAAGCATTGTCTTAAAGTGGGAGAAGTGGCTAGGTGCCGTTTTGTGTTTATAATCAAAATAACCTTGTAACGGTGCAATTGCACTTTTTTGGCAGCACTGCAGCATTTTTGGAGGCAAATCTTTTGGAAAATTTGATTTTTGGCGTCTTACGGTTTCGGGTTGCGTTTT
This sequence comes from Balanus nubilus, assembly GCA_031763405.1. Lineage (NCBI taxonomy): Eukaryota > Metazoa > Arthropoda > Thecostraca > Balanomorpha > Balanidae > Balanus > Balanus nubilus. Next base: position 6,479 of record JARFNZ010148598.1, read on the forward strand.
CGGTCAGTTTCGAGCCTCGATTCCAACACCATCCAAAATGGCGGCCCGAAATTGGCCAAAACGTATCCCGAGACCGTGAGACGCCAAAAGAAGACATTTCCCAAAACTTTTGCTTCCCGAAAATGTTGCAAAACACGTGTAATTGCACAGTTACAACCTTTTCGACCGCACATGTTTCCGTGATATGTTCACGAAATTCGTCGAAACAAATCGTATATCGGCAAGGAGGCCGTAGCACGTCATCTTGCTCCCATGAAATTTCCCTGTCAGGCGTTTATTCGATTATGGCGAGCCTCAGCAATGTCAACCATAAGGACAAAGAAGACAAGTCGAGGATAATTGCCAGTGACAACTGAACCTGCGAGCCAGACGGTTGATGCGACCAGTGATCATGCCGTGCATGAGTAATCTGGGCGGATAGCTCTACCAAAGCAGTGTTTGTGGAAGGAACAAGTGTCGTTTATGGAATAGAAATACTGAAACGCGATGTGATCGTCGTACGGGGACTCGTCGGCGCTCATATTGCCGGCAGACAGGCTCCAGCTTTCGGAAGAGGCCAAAATACCTGGAGTGGCACGTACTATGAATCCACCCTGTAAAAAGAGATGAAAATTAGCCCAATGCTCATTGATAAAGTTAAAGTATTACCAAAATAGAAAGTAAATACTTTATTTTATTTTATTTTATTTTTATTTTGGTAATACTTTAACTTTGTCAATGAGCATTAGGCTAATTTTCATCTCTTTGTACGTTTTAACCATGCTCAGTACTAGCATCAACTACCTGAAAATCCACGCTGTACTACCCACCTGCGCCCAATGGAGATCCAATGTGGGCTGTTGTTTGGAGGAAGCTGGGTGGTGGAAGACTGATAACCTATTGAAGCTGAAGATCAAGCTGGTGATCCGGGAACTAGGCCAGAAGTGCCGCGAAACTTAATGGAGGGGGCCTCAGCGCGCATGCGGATGGCAAATAATATATGGGTCAAATAACAGATTCAATTAATGTGTTGTGTGCACATCAACACATAGTTACTTGACACCAATGGTTGCCTCGCTTTAATGCAAACTGCTTGCGCTAGCACGGAACAATTTTGTCTCCATTCATACTGCCCAGTTGTTACATTATTGTGGGATAATTTGACCATGTAGGTACTCATCATGTTTTTCTCAATTACATAAATAAATAGATCAGTAACCCTCGCCAGTGTAGGGAGCGAAGTGGTTGCCAACCCCGATTTTTCGGGAATAGCTCGTGTATTTATCGTCGGATCGTGACGAGATTTTCGGTGCCTTATTATTTTTAAAGTTGCACCTAGCCTATAAACTTTGAAACCGGAACCACCCTGACCCGTCACCATTTACCTTTTTTAAAGGTCATGTTAAGCGCAAACGGCGTTCCGTGGCATATAGATGCTTATCATTCTCGCTCTTCCTGATTTTGTTTTTTAGAAGTACAGAAACAGGCGTAACCATGTGACCTTCTACGGTTTCTACTGAGGTTACGACCCTCCAAAGGTCAAACGAGGTAACTGACCTCTGATGACCTCGGATGTCGTTTCTGATCTTCAGTGCCTTCTAGCCCTCGCCAGTGTAGGGCAAAATGGCGGCATCTCCGTGTTAAGGGGGGTGATGCAGCCCCATTCGCAATGGCCGTCGGCCGATGCCGGGGTGATGCCGATTCGCACCTAATTGAGCTAGAGCTTCACCGTAAAGGCGACAAAGGTATTGCTCTCGACGAAAGGAAGCCGATGGTTCCCGATTTTTTGGTCCTGGGTCATTGGGTGACCTCTGAGGTTAGGTCAATGACCCTAAATCACAGAATTTCGTTTTTGCCTATATAATAACTTCTAATCAAGCTAGGGCCGAACTCTAAAGACCAAGACGTTTCATTTGGTCAGTAGAATGCGTTTTGATACATTTCACGTATCAGTTGACATTTATTCCTAGTCAAAGGTCAAAGGTCAACTCAGGTCATCTGAGGTCAGTGACCTGGCTTTACCGGTAATAGATCATGACCTCATCTGAACCCGTATTTCTGTAAAATGTATGTGAAATTCGAAATCAGCGCATAACAATAACATAGAAAAGCTCTGGAAATCAAAAACGTCAGCCGAGGCCAGTGACCTCGGTTGACCTTTGGGGCTCGTGACCTCATTGGAAACCATGAAGGTCACATGGTAACAGCTGTTTGTATACTCCTGAACATCAAAAATCAGGAAGCGCGATGTATAAGCATCGATATGCCACGGAACGCCCTTAACGCTTGGCATGACCTTGATATAAAAGTCACAGGTCACGGGTCATAGGGGTCACGAATTTGATTAATTTCGTCGCGATCCGCAGCTTTTTACGGGAGTTGTCTTCGAAAAACTGAGGTGAGGTGGCAACCACTTCCCTACACCACTGGCGAGATATAAGATATTTTATGCGGATTTCGCATTGCTCGCATTGTCAAGAACGCGAAAAAATGACAGTAATACATTGTTTCCCCTATTAAAATTGGAGAAAAATGAAAATACTGAAAATTATCGGAATTCGTAGAAATGTCATGCCAAGTGTCCGTTTTTGGCCTTTGAACGGTCATTACTGAGTCATTTTGAAGATATTAACTTCAAGTTTTGTTCACATATACAACGAGGTGGTCTGTAACACAGCTATTCCGTTTTTTTTGTGAAAATTTTGGAAAATATGGCAAAAAAAATCAAAATCATGAGTTTGACTTTAACCAATTTTTCAATTTTGCCCAAATTAAAAACCCAAGGGAGCAGTTTGATAGCCCGATCTATTCTCCGTCTTTGATATCAAACAATTTACTTTATCTTGAATAGTTCTCAACACCATTTTGAGAGACATCATACATATAGGTTAATATTCGCCATTCTAGTTGACTTTATCTTTAAAACTGTGTGACTGAGCGCGTTTCCCGCAAACCCTATTTTTGGCGTAAAATGGGAAAACATGACGTCACTCTGACGTCATTTCCGGATGACCTATCATGATCTCATTATTTATATTTGGCCAGTATATGTGGAATTGACGTCGAAAGGGGCCTGCAAGATTTGGCGACGCTACTAAGGTTATTTTGGGAGATAACAGGAAAAAGGGGAGAGGCCGTTTCGGCACCCCATCGGGGCGCAGGCTAATCGCTGTATATGTATATTCACCAGAACCATACCAAGAAGGCGCACTCCAACTCAGATAACACTGTTCCCTTCTTGAGTGTGGTTCTGTCTGTCATACCGCTCAGGAGATATGACCACAATGATTTATCGTATAGGGCGGCCGACCGGCGTCCTTTTGATGAGCAGAATTTAAGAATATCAACAATTTTAGTAATTTGTGCTTCTCCATTGAAATGGTTCTAAAGAGCAGCCCATGGGCTGTATTTCCTGCAGCGAGACGCAGTCCGCGTGTATCGCGAGTTTCAGAAGTGGTCATTTCTTTCCTGGATAAATGATAACGATGTACATACCTGAGGGCTGTTCACGGCGCATGTTTTTGCGGTTTACATAAACATCCCTCGGGGCATTTTTATTTCCATGACGTCACCG
>JARFNZ010148620.1:0-10030 GCA_031763405.1 Balanus nubilus
TGCGTGCGTGCGTGCGTGCGTGCGTGCGTGCGTGCGTGCGTGCGTGCGTGCGTGCGTGCGTGCGTGCGTGCGTGCACTTGTTTGGTTGACCACAAACGAGCTACTTTACAATTGGTGTACATCTAGCTTTAGTCAATGATCTTCTTTATGCATATCATTGTAACAACTTGATCAATAGCGGACCTAGAACCATGGTTTGGGGGAGGGGAAATATAATGTTTCATAAAATTCGGAAAACTCATCGGATTTCGCCTACTTATTCATCAAGAATTGATATAAACAACTTCTCTTCATAAAATTTGCTTAGTTTTTCTTTTATATCGAGAATGTGTCAGATTTATGTCAATTTCGGCATTTCGGGGGGGGGGGAGGCATGCCCCATGGATCCGCTAGTGAACTAAATTATCACCACAACCTTGGAAAGTTAATGCGATTCGATGCTTTTTACGGTCGTCTGCGGTTCGACGGTTTCCAACAGACTCCAAGTCACGCCCCTTTCGTCTACATCCCCGTGGGGAGGCGTCTTATGGATAGTGCATGACACAGTGCGCAACGTGGCATTTATATGCCATTTACTTAGCGGTTGATTTGTACCGACCGTCGGAACCGCAGCAAACCTCAGCCGTGTGACGTCACACTCTTCACCCCATCCCCACTTTCCGTTACCCTGACTGCCGCCAACCACCGAAGCGCAGCAAACCGCAGGCCCATGAACAGGGCTCTGTTCTTTCCATACAACGCCCATAGGCGTTATGTTAAATATCCGAGAAGTTCGACGAACGCTTCCCTGTCCTCCGTAGCGTGACCTCTGCCACGATGCCAAGTCTCCGGAAGAACGCCGTGATTAATTGTTCACCAATATTATTTACCATCAAAGTGAGGTGGGCGCCACGTTTCCTTCTGTGTCAGAGCGCTATCACCAATCATCGTGAAATCGCTTACCACTGACGAAATGGAAGAGAAACGCGTGACCACTGGAAAGCGTCCGCTGTCTTCGCTGGAGCACAAAAATAGAGTCTGGGAAAGGTGAAGATCCTCGTTGACATGATTCTCGACTGCAAAGACAACCTTCAAAACAACGGGTATATGATACATCTCCGGTCTCCATGAGAACCGAAGCAAACATCTTTTGGGGTGATGGCTTTTGGCGTGGCGTCAAGTGATAAGAGAGCAATACGAGAGTCTTGCGATGCTACCTCATCTTTTTCGCCGAGGGGCTGGTCACTGGCACTGCCGATGTCTCCTTTTATGCTGTCGAGTACAATATGAAACAACGGATTAACAGAGGCACTGGATGATGTGCTTATGATTATGATGATGAAGATGCTGATGATAATTCCAATTATAATTGATTTTTAGGGACGTGCCAACAGCAAGGGTCCTTAGCACTCTAGAGGCAGCGGAGGGCCGGGGAAATCATGTTGCAGCAGGACTCGGTGCCTGCACGCACGGCCAATGGCATTACACGTGAGGCACAGTGGAGGTGATGGTCACAGAACATCTCGATGGTTCGCATCGCTCTGCAGGAGATTAGGTAGATGATGTGCGAGATGAAGTGCGGCGAGGTCGCACGTGCATGCCCACACGTGTGCAAACCGCTCAGGAGCGATTTGAGGGGGGTTATCCATGTTTGTGCTGCGTACGCTGAGAGCATGTCTAAAAGGACCAAGGACTGAAATGACAATGACTCGAACGTCCAAGGAAGATGTTTTTTTAACACACAACGTCGTTGACGATATTGCTAGCATTTTGCTACCCCACCTTTTAGTGTATATTGCCTTGCATTATGTGTATGGAAAACAGCTGGATATTGCTGAATGGCAATGGTTGACTGGTGAGGTAATTGACTCACTTCTTGGATTCATTACAGGCACTTATCAAACAACATCTGGCTCGTGGCAAGAAGACATTCAGTGAACTGCAGCAGGCCATGGACATTGCTTCTTCATGATGGCTTCTATAAATATCATCACTTAAATGACACCTACCACCCACTCCATCATCATTGGCTTATGGGGTGAAAGGATTAGGTGAGTAGTCGCTTTTGTTCCCCAGGATTATTCTGGTGTATTTATTACTGATCAGCTATTTGTTTGTACGCGGATTTCCATTTCTATTAAAATTGAATGGCGGTCTGTATGATTAAGACTTAAAAAGCATCAACCAACAGAAGCACTGATACAAGCATAGGTATACCGTTTTCACAACGGTGCGGACTATCAATTAACACCACTGCGTGGTTGGTTGTGGCTGCTCATTTCATGGAAAATGTTATGGTTTCTATCACCATGTGACTTAACAACAGTGCGCAACCATCATTTATCGAAGAATCTGTGCACAACTTGCGAGGACGTTCACAAGTTAGAACTAGTGCACAAAATCTTCAAACGCAAACCCCTCTGATGGCATGCGTCACATACCAGTGCGTGTCTTGCTGCCGTCATTTGCTACAGAGACTTGAGCGAAATCTGACTAAATTACTGGCATTACATAATCCTACCTAATCACGACATCTGCAGCAAACAACTCGTCTTTCTAAACTCGATATCACTTCTGCCGCTTCTATCACAAACCGAGACAGCGGTTGATGATTGATAAAGCAGCGAATATGCAATAACACTCAGGAAGCCTCAGACTCGTCCCTCCGGTGAGAAGTCATCCGGGGCCTGTTCATGGCGCAGCGAACAAGCCCCTGAGCCCGAGCAACACATTGGCGGCCAATAGCGCCGACCCTGCGAGCGTGCCGGCCGTCTCGAGCCTGGCCCTCTTCCTCCTGGCGACCCTGGTGCCGACGGCCGCCTCCAGTAGCGCCGCCCAGATCCACTGGCCGTCCAGCGCGTAACAGGGCACCACGTTCAGCACGGCCAGCGCTGACGAAAACGACAGCAGGTAGCGCGCCAGCGTCTCCAGGCGGCGCGGCACCGCCGTCGGCAGCGGCCACCAGCGCGGCACGTGGCCCGACACGGCCGCGTCGCGGAACACCGTCACCGGAGCGCCCAGGAACAGGACGGGCAGGCCGTCGCGGCGGTGGAGTGACATCAGGCGGGCGTGCGACTCCAGGACGGGTCGATAACAGCGCGCCTGTTCGCCGCAGGAGGCGGTGGTGCGGCAGCGGGTCGGGCGCAAGCTCAGGACGGCGCGTGCTGGGAGGCAGGAGAAGGACGGCGCGGTCCAGTCCGGACTGGCGTCGTCACCGGCGAACTCGAAGCAGAGGTGGGAGCTGCTGTTGGAGGCGTCGCAGCACTCCACCAGACCTGTGTCTTCTCGCGCGTCCGCTGTGGGAGGGAGGAGCGTTATTGAGAGAGTGAGCGCTTGCTCAGTGCTTACGAATGCCAGAAAGCGTCAATAAGAGAAGAGAATAAGATTATATCCGGTGATTTTGCGTTTGGAGTTACTAACAGAGGGAGGTCACTTGATCGAATAATAATGACTATGTCGAAAAATATTACCATCATTTAAATATATTCGCCTTCGATAACTTACTTCATCAACGGTCATTAGGCAAAATTTTCTCGTTACGGTAATAAATTTCATTACAGGTGCTAGTTCAGTAATTACACTCTTCGTATATGTCCTAGGAGCTCCGTCGGCATTGGCCTCATTTTTTTTTCATTTTTTTTGGCGGTAAGGCCTCATGTCTTTTACCGTTGGCATTTGATTTACGCCACTGAGCAAAAATTATTGGTAACCGTATTAGCCATTTTAAGTACTTCTTTCTCCTTATTTTTGGACACTTTAAGACATTGTGCGCGCTATATGTCAGTCTACCGTAATATGCAACAGCTTAAATGAGAATGGCACATGCATGACATCACAATCAACTATTACCTTTGTGATACCCCTCTGGATTTCCAATATAAACTTATCCGGTAAAACGCAATTGTCTGTCTTACCAATGACATTGATGCCACATCATGGTCAAAAGTAAAACCTTTACTGACCAATGAACAGTAATTTGGCTATTATTCATGGCAAGTGACAATGGGTCATTCCATGTCAAAGTGCACAAAAAGAGCATTCTCGTACTTGACCGCTGCCGATTTCGATGACGTTGGTATACGTGCAGTGTTGTTTTTAGCCATTGGTTGCCCTCAGGTTACATATTTAAATGTCCTCCCAGATAACGATTTTTGCATACTTGCATCTTTGAAATGCTGATATATTCTGTGCTAATATGCTATATATTTCATTCTGCGTATACACTATATATTTACTATATTTATAACAAGCAGAATAAAACGCATTGGAGAGACTGGGGATAGACGCCACCCTAACAGTTGATAACTTATAGTGTCAGTCCTTTTGACCGAATTGACACAGCCACGTTGGATATTTTTATTTCCTAGAAAAGTACGAGTCGTTCTTCGTTTCTCGCCAGTGTAGGGGGAGGGGGTTGCCACTCCCCCGGTTTTTCGGGAACAACTCGCGTGTAAAGCGGCGGATCGCGACGAAATTTTCGGTACCCCAGTATTGATGAATTTTACACCCATCCTGAAAATTTGGAAGTGACCCCGATGACCCGTGACCCGTGACCTCTTTGTCAAGGTCATGTCAAGCGCCAAAGGCGTTCCGCGGCATAGCTGGTAACTAGTGATGTAAATCGGAGTCCAAATTTGTGGACCTCCGAAAACAGTCGGATTCCGATTTGGACTTCCGACGCTCAATCACAATTATCTTGTACAATTTTATTTTTCGGATGGGGCATTTTGGCATAATTCATTTTCATAATTTCATTTTCCTACCTTATAGGTTTCAAGACATTGTTGCAGTTTAAAATGATTTCTTACGTGTGTCACTGTCTATCAATTTTGCTTGTGTGCACATAAAACTTGCAATTAACAATAATGTCCTGCAAATGAACATTAGAAATAAGAAATGCCAGAGATTAGAAATATCATTTTTTTTAATTGGACAATTTTCGGACTTCAAAACTCTTTGGAGACTTTTCGGACATCATTGTCAGATTAGATTGAACTTTGGATCGGACATGATTTGAACAATTTCCGAATCTTACATCACTACCTGAAATTCGCGCGCTTCATGATTTTTGATGTTCAGGAAGTATACATACAAGTGTTACCATGTTACCTTCATTACCACGCCCCAGCAGGGTGTGGAAAATAAGAGGCCCAGCGGGACGTGCATGTTTCTTTCACATGCCACTACCAGCGTACCAATTTCAATACAAATCGGAGGCGGGACCGGGGAATTTCTTGTGAGACTTGACCATGAATTTCTTGTGAGACTTGACCATGAATTTCTTGTGAGACTTGACCATGAATTTCTTGTGAGACTTGACAGGGAATGACTCATGCATCCCGATATGATGCATGCCAGACGCACAGGAACGAGAAGCGGGGCACTAACGATATTGGATGGTCTCGTCATAGGTGGCAGTGAAGTCTGTGGAGACGCAGTAGCCCGTCTGCGGTTCGGTTGCCACCTGTGCCAGGCAGGAGAGCCAGTCGCGCCGCGTCAGCACCGTGCACTGGTCTACGGCCGTCACCAGATCGCCCGCCGACAGACCGGTGGCGCCGTGCAGCGGCGAGTCCTGCAGTCATAAAACATCGCACCGCTGGATAGGTTTGGATTGAAGTGGGTATTTACAAATGACTGCTGATCTTGTTATAATGTTTTATTCTAAGTGTATCAATGAGTGCAATATACATGTGACATCGTGAACATCTTTTTAACGGTGTATTCGCACCTTTCAAAACTTGATGAGTGATAGAACCAGTTTCTCATGTTTTATCAGTCCAGGTAGTTTTGATTAGTTCGCCCACAGTCATTAAGAATATTCATTTCAATATTTGTCTTAAAAAACGTACTTTATTGGGAAAAGTGCTGCTCGGACTTCGGTACGTAAACAGTAAGCACGGATAATGCACAGTAAACGAAAATTTGCTTACCACCATTGCTCACCTCTCGCCTACGACAATCTCAACTTACCACCAAATCAAACAAGAAATCTGGAGCAACGCAGGAACTGGTTTCAGAGGCCAGCAATGCCCATTATCTAGCACCGGACACCCATACGCTTCTCCCGTCCTTAACTACCCAAGCACACCGAGTGCTGACTAACCTGGTACACGTCATAGATGACGACGCCCTGGTTGACGTGATAGAACGGCGCGGTGAGCAGTGGCAGCCCGGCCAGCAGCGCGGCCGCCGCGGCACACAGCACCACGTTATGCCAAACGCCGGCGCAGAGCACCCGCAGCCGGCGAACGGGCGGCAGCGCCGTCAGCGTCTCCGAACAGAGGTCCACGAAGGCGGCGGGCAGCACCAGCACCACCAGCAGGCCGGAGCCGAACACGCGCACCTGCTCCCTGCCGGCGGCACGGCCCCGAGGGAACAGACGGTTCAGCACAGCGGCACAGCGGTCTCATGGAACGCAGTTGTGATGACCTCAATAGAATGATTCCCGGCGGCGATTTACGCCCCCCCCCTTACGCTAAAAATCGGAGGAACGGCGCCTCAAAAATTGGTTAACTATTGGGCAGTCAATACCTACATTGTGACTTTTACTCCGGGTCATCTCAGGTCAGATCACTAGGCCAGGTCACGTAGCCCCGGCTCCAAAATGTTTGCGGTCGTGCCACTTGTGCCACTAGTTGACTGTGAGATTTGAAACTTCAAGATTTCGCAAGGTCACAAGTATCTACAATTGATATGTCTTGGTTTCTAATATTGGTGACATGGGGCCAGGCCAATTTATGACTTATCCATTATAAGGCGATGGGGGATGTCCAACTGCTTGCTATTCAAATGATACACACAACATCAGTTCAACGTTATATGAAGATAGGGACGTGAACAAAAATAGTGCCATGTTTGTGTCGAGACGCTTCGGCTCATATGCATTATGGAAAATGACCAACTTTAGTCACCACGTGACCTTGATCTAGAAATTTTATTATACCTAATTGGGCCAAAATGAATACGTTCCGAGTAGCGTTCACCAGAGCAACACGATGGTGTAGGTAATACTATTAACTTTCTTTATCTTTCTAAGGAATGTATGCAAGTGATTCGCGAAAAACAGAGTGATTCTCCGGTTGTAAACGATTATCCCGGAAGTACCTAGTCATTTTGACATATATCAACATTTAATAATTCTGGAACCTTAACTAAAACTATTGAGTTTCACTTGGGCTAAAATGACAACACTTCAGCGACAGCTCTTTTTGCGCTATCTCCGAAACCCGTCGGTGAAAGAGGCGGGGCGTTCAAATATCACCAGTAGGCGGTGGGTTAGCATAGACTCGCCTCACCGCTCACCTGACGGCGGCGACGGCGTGGCCGAACTCGTGATAGACACTGCAGATGAGCAGAGTGATGACGTAATACGGCACGTCCTGGGCCGGCAGATTCACACCCGGCAGCTGCGGAAAACCACGGAACGGTGAACAAGGCCGTCAACGGGGCGGGGAACAGAGAACGAAAGCTGGTAGCGGGTAGCGACAGTTGTGGCGAGTTGGCCACAGATCACGGACTTTTGATGATCTCAGATGACCTTTTTGACCACCAACTACAAACAGGACATTTAGGGGCACTGATTTTGATTTTCACATTGATTTAGCACCAATATCAGTATGACAGCCTGAAGTTACATGCAATTGCTCTGAGAACCAGATGTGTAGTCACACATGCCCTCAAGTAATTTTTACCATTTTCATTGATGAACTTACTTTCTAATAATTAACAAACAAAGAACAGTTCAAAGTAATTTACACATAACTTTTTCGCCAGCAAGCCAGCCTCTCATCACCTACAAAATACATACAGTACATAGATAATCAAAGCAGCCACCCCAGCTCCATTGATGAATCTTCTGCAGCTCGCCACTGTCTTCCCTCCCCCTCCCCCCCCCCGCCCTCTACAGCCCTCTCTCGGTTCTCTCTCTCTCTCGTCTCGGCGGCGACTCACCACCGGCTCCAGTACGAAGGCGGGCGCCGGCGCCGTCTTGCCGTCGCCAGTGGCCGCCGGCGTCAGCAGGGTGTACACGGTGTACATGAGCAGCAGCAGGGAGGGCACCAGCAGGGCGCAGGTCACCCACACCCCCACCGTGAACCAGAGGCGCGACACCCGGCCGCCGCCGGCGCCCCACCGCTGGAACGGCCGGTTCAGGGAGCGCGTGCTCCATTTGAGCTGCAGCGGACGGACGCTGATCCCTGATGTCTCAAGGAAGTTGAGGTATGGCAGATGCAGGCATGACTGTGAAATGCAACATAGTTTCAGCCTTCAGGTTAGGTAACCTCTCAGGAATATGTTATCAAAGATGAACAACATGCTAGGTTTTCTATGGTGACCTGATTACAGCTGCTGAGTGATGTAATTATTCAAGAAATCAGTTAACCCAAGCCCTGCTACACCTGAGTTCGTAATGACAAGGCGGGGAAGGTGATCGTCAAGGCACCCTCTCTCAGATTGTTTCAAATTATCTCCTGGTCACCCAAATATTTAACATTTCACCAATGTGTATCACTATTTTATATCAAGTTAGCAGTTAAGGCTCCAGAGTTGCTGTCTATAGGTCATCAAATATGAAACTATCCATTTTCTTAAGGTTTTACAACATTGCTAATAAGTTTTTGCTAGGGATGCTAATTTTAAACCATCCTGTTTCTCTCAAGGAATATTCATTCAGCCACCCTAAGTGTGGCTTGGTTTGGTTATGATGCATTAAAATAATCAGATCAAGGTTGTGTGGTCCCTAACAACAAAGTCTATACCTTTTGATCAGAAACAGACTCGCATGAGCTTAGATAAACTGCAGGGGGCCACTGGACACAATTTTTCATAAATCCTGTTATTTGGTTAGAACTCATCAAAATCCAAACAAGTCTCCACCCAAGGCTACTAGGGTCATGAAGTGCCTCAACATTGTACACATTGTGAATAACTGATAGCATGAAGGCTGGGTGACATTCAGAACTGAGTTCCGAGTACCATCCAGCCTTCTGATTAATCCTTATATATATATATATATATATATATATATATAAGCTACACTAAAACTACTATACATTTTCAACATCCTAGTTGCTTGACCAAGTGGTCTTGGCTAAGATGACATTAAGTGAGGCATTTTAGCACAAAGGGGAAAAAATAATGTCAAGGTGGGCCAAGGATGTCTCCAATGGGGGGCACCCACAAGTGCACTAGATATCCTCTCTGGTACCCCAGGTTTCACAGAACTTTAATATTAGCCCTATGGTGCCAGCCCACCAAAGACCTTTTACTGGCTCCCCATATGTTTGGCTGGCCCCTGCACTCAAAATTGTGTGGCAACACCCCTAAAGCTGGACACAAATTCAGACAAATGGGGAAACTGCATGGACTGCTGAAAACCAATAAACCATATGAAAACCAACCCACCTTAAGCACTGTATCAGTAAAATACAGGACAAAGTATACCAAAAATATTAACAGAATGATAAAGTATGAGTTCATGCTCACATTGACAGTGACAAATTAATAACAAATAAGTCAAAGGTGATTAGGAATTTTAATTCTGGGAATTTTTTAAATACAAATCACAATCCGTAATCACATCACTGATTCGATGTGATATTGTTAAATCTTGTGGCTTTTTAATGATTCACACGAAACATATCTTGCCGTGAGAGTCCGCCCCTGACTGTACTGGGCTGTACTAGTGGCTGCTGTCATAGAAACAGTCAAAATTGTAACTTTGGGCCAAGGCGTTATATACCAGGTGGCTTCATCCCGAGTGCGCATCTTTCTGCGCAGGTCCATATCTGACGTCATCGTGAGAACAGCCGGGACGCCTCCGGCCGCAAGCAGTGTATTGTGAATGTAGGAATCGAGGAAAATGAATTACAAATAAAGCGGGCGTGAGAAGAGGATGATATTGAAAGTTAATGTCCTTATCTAGGGGAGGATTGGCAGAAAATAAAAAAGGTTATTATAAGGGCCTAAAGATGCCCATATCATTGATTATCTATGGTCACGGCTAGTATGTCGGAATGGGAGGAAAAGCCAGCCGAGCCGCCCATTCCCAAGT
>JARFNZ010148631.1:0-10030 GCA_031763405.1 Balanus nubilus
CGCGAAAAACCCGGGGGGGGTGGGTCATTTTGACCCCCCCCCCCCCCCCTCCCACCCGGGCGCGGGTTAAAAGTCATTCTGTCGGCCAAAATGGAATTCGGTGATTTCGGGTCATTGACCTGACCTTAGAGGTCACCAAGTGACCCAGGACCTAAAATTCGTGTGCCATCGGCTTCGTCTCGTCACGAGCAACACGCTCGTCTTTACCGCGAAGCTCTAGCTCAATTAGGGGCAAATCGGCAGGGGGGAGAGGTGCATCACCCCAACCCCTACACGGAGACTCAGCAGTTTTGTCCTTCACTGGCGAGGGTTAATGGTACAGTTTGGTAATGTGCAAGATGTTTGTCACATTAACCAAGTAGCTACAGAGGAATAAGCCCTTGCAAGCCATGACTATGTTCAGTCCCCTTGTAGCTACATAGATTTCAACCCTGCTGACAGAAAACTTCGAGACCACTCAGTAATCACAGTGAAACTGCAGTAATCGACAAAACACTGTGCTAAACAAGATGTGTCTTAGATTAAGTCTACCATGTAGCACAGTTGGGAGAGTGCCGGACTCGATAGTATCGCCCTGTTTAGTCCGGTACCGCCCACCCGGGCAAGATGGGTTCAAGCTCTTTGGCACTCGCTCTTTGCTTACGTGAGGATGACCTGCGACCGGTGGTAGCGGCCGTGTTCAAGGTCAGGTGAAACCAGCCGGCTGGGCGGACCATCCTCAGCCATCAGGGGACGTTAAGCTTTCATCTCTAAGTTCTGCCGGCGGCTGGAATCGTGCGATCGGATGGTGGGATTTAGACCTGCGCAACAAGCCCACCAAACCCACAACACATCACACCGAATCCGCGTCAGCTTCTCCAAGTCCGCACCAAATCCGCACCAAATCCGCACCAGCCACGACAGTCTCTTGCCAACAAGCTCATGTTGAAAATTCCATACTTTGCAGTCTTAGGGCAGGTGGCACTCCAGGCTGCTTCAGTCCCTAAATGAGTATAATTTTAACATGAATCATTTGGTGCTGGCCCCATATCCCTAGTTCCCCCTAATAAACCTTGCAACCCCCTCACAATTGTGTGGTGATACCACAATTGACACTGCTAGGGCTGTGGTAGATTAGATGTAAATGTTTTACTGTACCATTTTATCAGCTTTAGCCTTTTGGGGCTAATGTTCGGCTTATTAGTAATTACTAGTACACTCAGTCAGGCTGCAGTTCTCAGTAGAAGTTTGTACCAGTATGATGTGTGAACACTTCACCTCCATTTCAATGGTAGCTGGCAACTTATGTGGTAACATTTGATGAATAAAGGAGTGCTGCAGACTGAAGTGCGAAGCAAAAATTGCAAATATCAGTAGTGATACTTGCCGTGTAGTGCCAGTGTAGTAGATGGGAACATGGCAGACATGAGACACTGGTCCTTCTCTCATCTTGATATGCCCCCATTGGCTGAACATCCTTTGATCCTGAATAAGAGTCAACCTCACACAATGTCATGGCAGTTTCAGTCACAATGCTATTTCGATCAGTCCTGAGCAGTATTGGAATTTTCATTTCTGGTCCTGGTCCGAGAGAGCAAAATGGTTTTGTAGTTAGATAACAAGTTTCGGACATTTTGAACTCATATTTTCATTCACTATCAATGCAGCATAACTAATTAGTCCTTGCCTTTGAAATTGAGGATTCATGAGGTCAGGACCCGTGCTAAGCTGGGCGCTGGTTGCACTGATGTCCCACGCTCCGGTGTCATCTGATCATGAGTACGGCACGGCCACTGCCTCGGGCCGGTCATGCCAGTGACGTCATGACAGTCAGGAGCAGCCTAATAAAAACAATCTGCCGGCCTGTTGATTCGCCAGCCAATGTAATTACGTGACGTCCGCTGATTGTTGAACATTCGATCGGACACGAGCTGCGCAGCACACAGCTCTTCTCCTACAAAGAGGTGTATTGCAGTATTCAAGCAGATAGGGGACATTTGTCAGTAAAACAAATATTTGTGCTTGATTTGCAAGTGGAGTATAGGATTAAAAGCAACAATATGTGAAAAGAGAGTATATTTTTAAGAGAGTAAAATCTTTTGGTCCCCAAAAGGACCAGAAAATGACCGAAATTACAAGAATGGCTGTTTGGTCTTGTCAGATCCAGGCTGGTGTTCACTTGTAAGTTTGTTTTGATGTTGGTTCAACCTGTACTATTCGATTTCAGTCAAGATAGGGAACACAGCAAGTCTTAAGTATTGTGCTCATCATCAACTCATCTGTCCCTGGAACCAAAGTCTTTGCCTGGTGAAGTGGAAATAAATGTGTTACTCGTGTACAAAACAATAATTGGTGGTCAACAGAACTAATTTCAGAATGGGTGTCAGTTGTCCCGAAAAGTGTCGCTTTTGAGAAGCTTATATATCTGCAACCATGCGTCCGATTGACAAGTAGTCTTATCTTTGCTGAGTAGTCGCATCCCCTTAACCTATATGAGACCACAGCTGTCTCACGTTGGTGCTCACCACGGCCTTCGGCGCCTGTCTCTTGAGGGATGTCGAAAATAATTGTATCGGCAGAACTCCGCAACGGCTGAGCTGATTGTTACTTGGTGTCCGGTTGGGGATTCATCAGCTGTCAGTTTTCCACATGAGTCACGAGTGGTGTGCCTCTGCACGTTCGCACGTGCACACCCTTAATCTAACTTGAAGGAATGGCTGGTTCGATTGTGTTCGAAGTGGGTGTGTAGTTTGGGACCGATTAGCTACGAACCTTACACAAGTCGTGGGTGGGTTGCCTTTGCGCGTGCACACGTGCACATCCTTTTTATCGTATCTTAGGAATGGATGAGCCAATTTTGTTCTAATTTGGTGTGTGCCAAGGAGGGATCCCTTAACTTCCACCTTCCCACAAGTCGGAGGCCGCCTCTGCTCGTTCTCATGTACACACTTTTATTATCTCAGAAATTA
This sequence comes from Balanus nubilus, assembly GCA_031763405.1. NCBI lineage: Eukaryota > Metazoa > Arthropoda > Thecostraca > Balanomorpha > Balanidae > Balanus > Balanus nubilus. The sequence continues at coordinate 2,949 of JARFNZ010148631.1, forward strand.
CCATGTCCTTATACCCTTTGCATCTTAAGCGGGCACATGTTTTTCTCATTCGCTCGCTCATCGCCAGCAACGGCCCTTTTCTGGTAAACTATGACGGTCATTAGTCAATGTACCACAAATCGGCTGACGATATAAGCAGCGGCAAGAAAAACACCATATCACGATATCGCTTGCCTACCTCCAGATATGAGGAGGAGATCGCTCTGCTGGAACAAGAGCGGGGCAACGACATCACCTGGATCCACCCCCAGCCAGGCCATGTCCTCAAACTTCAGACCGCCGACGGCAGCAAGGCCTTCATCAACGTCTGCAGCAACCAGCACGTGGCCGCCCCGAGCTGCGCGCGCAGCTCTGGAGCCCAGCAGCGCGGCCTCAACTGGTCCATCCCGTACGCGCAGTCCCGCCCCCGCGAGGATCGGGACAAGGCCGGCGCCACGTGCACCGTGTACGACGTGGTCTTCCACCCGGACACCCTCTACATGGCCGGCAAGAACCCGCAGATGCGCCGCCTGGTCGAACAGACTGCCGTCGAAGCCGTCGACGAAACGTTCAAGGCGGGGCTGAAGAGGGAGAAGGTGGCCTACCCGAAGCTGACGTACAAGGGCGTGCCGCAGGCGAGCGTCATCCGCCGCCGCCGGCCGGGCGCCGGGGACGGGGACGCGGAGCGGGACGACACCCCGCTGCCGCCGGCCGTGGTGGAGCAGCTGCGCCGCCAGGCGGCCGACATGACGCTCAACCCGGCCTCTGGGGACTCGGACGCCGGGAAGGCGGCGTCCGGCACCGCGGTGACCTCCACGGGCTCCTCTGAGGGCGCCCCTGTTTCCGCGTCTACCGCCGCGGCCAAGACCAAGCCCACCGAGGCCGGTTTTGAAGTACCGAAGTACACGGTGGTGTACCGCGACTCGGTCGACATGCAGCAGTTCGCCGCGCGCTGCGGCGGCCCGGCGACCCGCCCGCAGTCGCTGGTGGTGCGGATCCAGCTGCCCCGGCTGACCTCGGCCGCCGGTCTGGACCTGGACGTGGGTCCACGCACGCTGAAGCTCCGCTCGCCGGCCGGGTACCGGCTGGAGGCGGTGCTGCCGCTGCCGGTGCGCGACGCCGCCGGCTGCGCCACGTTTGACCGCGCCGCGCGCTGCTTGGTGGTCACCCTGCCTGTGGCACCGGCGGCCGACTGTGTGCAGGACAGTGGGATTGACAGTGACGGCGCGAAAAATGAGTCTGATGATGACGCGTACCGGACTGCGGGGAAAGCGGAGGAGAGAGAGGGAGAGAGTGAGGGGGGCGAGGGTCACCCCGCCGCGGCGGAGAAGGCTGTGACGGGTGGGCAGTCCGAGTCCGGATCTGAGTCCTCCGACTTCGCCGGGACTCCCAGTGCCGCTCCAGCGCGTCTCTACTCCCTGCCGCGTTTCTCCCTGCACCAGGACTCGACCCGTCTCCACGTCACCGTCCAAGAACCCAACATCGTCTCCGACTCTGTCCGTGTGGAGCGGTCGGACCGCTCCCTGACGGTGACGGCGACCTCGCTGGGCGCCGGGCTGACCCCGCTCTACTACCGGCTGCACCTGGCGCTGCCCGCCGCCGTCGGGCAGCCCGCGGTCCGCTGCGGGGAGGACGGCGCGTCGGTGACGGCGGAGAAGACCGACGGAGACTGGACCGGGTGCCATGTCGGCTCTGGGGAGGCGGGGCTCACCGAGCAGCTGATTCCCTGCAAGGTGAGAGGATGGGTGGCGTGGGGAGAGGACGGTGTTAATAAGATGGGTGAGATGGGTGAGGGCGGCATCGGGGAGGGGTGAGGGGGCTGCATTGGGTAGAGCTGAGCGATATAGGGGTAAGGTTTGGACAATGGAGGGGGATATAGCGGTTAACGAAGGTTGTGGCTTCCATCATTAGACAAACACTATTCGTAGAGTTGTTTTTCTATTGTAAAAACAGCCTGACCTGTCTTACGGTAATATGGTGGGGAGGGTGTATAATATGTTTGTGTGTGTGTGTGGGGGGGGGGGGGGAAGCGTTAATATGGTCACGTTCTTGCACTGATGGCCGTTTTCAGCTGTGGTGGTTAAGATTAACACAACAGGGCGCCATTGGGACGGTCCGGTGCCAGCGGCGGTACAGCAGCGCTCATTCAGCTCGTAAGTGGCGGTATGAGTGGCCTCGTTTTTTCGTCCTCGGCTATCAACTGTACGGAGTGTGGTTGATAAGGATGATTTCCTCAAGTGGCTTGCAAGTTGCATTGCCGGCTAACTTCGTCATTCGTAGGCGATAGATGTATGTACAGTTTCCGATGGGCATTTATTTGCACAATTTGTGCCCACCATCCTGCTGTCGCTCTGGCGTATTATCGTGGCTTAAATTGCTGTCTTTGTTTGGAGCTGCAAAAACTAGATCCTGGATGCATCAGTAGTTACAGCCAAAATTGCCGGTGGAGTATGTATATTGTCCAATTATCGTCTATGCGTCTATATATATCGTCTATGCGCGGCGCCCGAGCCTGTCTCTGCAATCTGATGCAGCACTGCATGGTATGATACCACCGGTAGACGCTGTCGGCCGGCCACTAACACATACACAGCCGCCTCCGACTGGCGGGAATACGGCCGGGTATGACCAGGGACATACGGCCGGGTATGACCAGGGACATACGGCCGGGTATGATCCGAGACATCGCGGGCCGCTCGGCGTGGCTGCCGGCGCTGCGTCACCATGTTTATCTCGGCCGGACGCAGCTGGTGCCGCGGACTGCTGCAGTCCCGTCGCCGAGAACTGGGGCGGCGCGGTCCGACTTGGAGATGCAGGCAATCATCAGATTTAGATATGTAAAATGTGTGTCCCATAGCGCCGTTTTGCCGGCCAGTGGCCGCAAAACGGCGCTATAAAGCCGAATTTTGCAGTAGACCTGTAATGCGAATTTGTTGCTTCAACTTTGGTACTCATGCGGTGGCAGTGTTGTCACGTGGACCTTTTTTTGCCGTTGGCTGGCCCCATCATTTTTCTCTTTTTGCGTACTTCCAGTTTGTGCTCAGGCCGTTCGCCGATATGAGGATCTAGAAGGGCTTGGTATGTCTCAGCTCCGCTTGGTTGCAAGCTGAATCCATTAGTCCTGCTATGCTGCTGGCTACGGATATTTATGCAAGGCTTGCACTCTGACATTTAGTGACCCGCTGGCATGTTAGTCCAATCCGCTGCGGCGTGTGGCACGCGAGGACCTTGGTGTCCTTGGACGTAAAAGGAGGTAACTCCAACCCGTGGTACCGGTAAACTAGCAGCTCGAGCGAGCCGTTAACAGCTGAGTTACCAGTCAGGAGCTGGCCAGGTCAGCCGTCAGTTGCCACCAGCGGTAACGCAGCGGCGTCTGTCTGTTGCCACCAGCGGTAACGCAGCGGCGTCTGTCTGTTGCCACCAGCGGTAACGCAGCGGCGTCTGTCTGGGACGGGGACACGGCTGCACACAGTACACATGTCACGGCTGTCATTAACGGTCCGTCCGTCAGCGGTCGGCAGACAATTTATCGTGATCGCCAGTGGGTACTATTCTAGACGCCCCTCGGCCAGTACGCCGTTCAAGTTCTGTTGTGTGATGTGCCGTGTGCACTGTAATCCTTTCTGACGTCAGCCGTGCCCCGGAAAAGTTGCCTGTCATTGAGCTGATTGTTGTGTAGGGCCCGAAGTTTTGCCTTTCCGTCCGGAGTGTTCTTTGTACCGTTAACAGCCTTTAAAAGTTCGGCGGACTACCGTCCGTCAGTCGGACTGTTTCGCTGAGTGTCACGATGTAAAGCAGCTGTCATTGTCCTGCTGACCTGGATATAGCTCTGTGACATCCCAGCCCGGAGAGTCCGGCTCTGCGCCGTCGGACGGTTTACTGATTTTGTGGCAGCAACAGGCCTCGCCTGTTCCACTAACTGTTGGGCGTCTCTGTGCCGTCTTGGTCGGAGGAGCCGAACTGTGCACCGTTTGATGGCCAGGCCGCCTGCTTCTGCGTCCCGAAGCCGTCCTCCGTCTCACCGCGCGTTGACCATCTCCGTCCGATTTTCAGTCTGATGAGCCGGACTCGGGCCCGCCGTCGGAGCAGCGTTCCTCCGTGACGGCGTCACGTCACAACAGCAGCGGCAGCGGCAGCAGCCGTCACAGCAGCGGCGGCTCCCGGGCCCGCTGCAGCGCCTCGGCCTCGTCTCTCTGCTCGCTGACCTCGTATGACGGACTCTCGCTCAGCTCGCAGTCCTCCGTGGACGAGGTGAGTTGGGGGATGTCCGGCGGTCTGGTGGTGAGTTGGGGGATGTCCGGCGGTCTGGTGGTGAGTTGGTGGCTGGTGATGGGAGTACGACGCGCTGTCACGAGGCGGGGTGGGTTGGGGTCGGCTCTTGGTCGATCATTGCCTGGTCGTTTACAGATGCGGTGATAAACGGCATCGTTGGTGGTTAGCCGGGCTCATGGTGACCGTAAGACTTGGTTTGCGTCTTGCGTCCTTCTATCTCAAACCACACCTTAAAACTCCAATAAGCAAATCAATGCCGGGGTGGTGCAATGGGTCGCGTTTTCAAACATCCGTAGACGAGTTAATGAGGATCTGGCGGTGGTAGACTTCGTAGTATTAATGTGAGGCAGCCGCATTAATTTATGGAAAGTTACAGAGGGCGGGATCAGGTATCTTGATCTCTAATTGAGGAGGGCTAACTTAAACATCAAAATCAAAGCTATAGCTACGAAATACCACGTAATCTTAGACTTAACCCAGACTATCTGATATTTCTTATCGATTCTTCACATACGTGCGTCGCCCGTAATTCGCCCTGTAATCGTCAAGTGTTTTATGGGTTTGCTCGACGATTGTGTTACTATCTGGAGGTGATCTGTGGCCAGCGGCGTGTTACAGTTGAGCAGCGGACCAGTGTGCTCGGCGGCACCCCTGGCAGCCGCCGGTACCTGACGTTATGCCGGGGACTAGTGATGACATTCTGCAGTGAAGGGACACAGTGACTGCCGCGGCGTGCTGCTCAGTAAACATGACGGGGCCGCCCAGGCCATACATGACGGGGCCGCCCAGGCCATGCACAGCCAAGGGTCGGAGACTGACGGAAATATGACCGGGCTGCAGCGGGCTGTCGCGCTTAGTGCGCTGCTGGTCTGGTGACAGGTTATGTCTAGAACGTATGCAGAGACTTTGACAAATATCATTCAATGGACAAGCAATACCATTCGTGGTTACCTTCTTTGAGTATTGTCAGTAATAATGGTCGATAGCTTGACATTTTGCTGTATAAGCGGTTACTCCCAGCCCCTACTGACGATGAACGGGCTGAGTGTGGCAAATGCGGCAGATGGGCACCGTGTGTTCGATTGGCGCTGCTCGGCATGGCTTTGTTTGTCGTCATTTGTGGATTAATGCTATTCCTGGACATTGAGGAGGAAAATGCCACTCCGTAACCGGTTGTATCCAGGAGTTAACAACGATGGCGTTCAGAACGGAACCGGTTTCAACGCTGCTTTGACCAGCCAGTGTTGCTAAGATCACGTTGATTAACTCAGTGACCCATATTTTCGCCTACATGAGGAAAATCTAATGCTTCGATCATCTTCCTTATGATACATTTGTTTCCGTGATGTGAGTCACTATTTAATGATACAGTGTTTTCACGTTGTGGCTTTGTTTCCATTAATATGTTGTGTGAGCAGTGTCAGAAAAGTGGTTTCACTATCTAAGTTCGCAAAACAAATTTCCTCACCATCGGCAGAATAAATTTTCATAATGTGTATACCAATCAGGCACGAAGCCAGGATTTCGCTCAGGGAGCGGCCACGACACATTTTCAGCTACGGGGGGGAGGGGGGGGGGGGTGCGGTCGAGAATTCTCAACTCAATTCTTCCTTTGCAATGCCATAGGCGTAATGTTAAAAGTTAGGTAAAATCCAATTTTATTCTCATTCCGAAGATGATAGCAGCCTGAAAAAGAATAATGCATGCTATTTTTTTGTCTATCTTCTGCCATTTGGACTCGCAGATTAAAAATAACCATTCTTTATAGTCAAAGTTTTCATGGAATACAATTTCCAAGTTCAGAAAAATGGAGCAACGGGCCACTTTTCTGACACTGTGTGTGAGTCACTGTTTAATAATACAGTGTTATCACGTCACAATCCAGATCCCGACTTTTATCGCCTGGACTGAAACGGCGCATTAACATTTCATCTGCGTTGGGCACCACGGGGCAGTCGGGTAGCTTTCAACGCCATCAATGCGAGCCAGCCTCGATAACGACGCCATTTGGACGCAGACCCAACGTGACCAAACACGGACACCACGTCTGTGATCTGAACTGTAGCTGAACTTGTGATATGTGATTATCTGAAGCATTTGGTTGCTATGTGTTTACGTGATAAATTCCTACACATTTTGTTTGGCAGTGACAGTGTCAGTAAGACGCGCATGTGAGCCCCGGTGGCTGATGTCAGCTGCCCAGTGTCGCACTTGAGCGTCGTTTGAGGCTGTTCATAAATTACACTACGCTTATTTTGGTCATTCTTGACCTTCCCCATGTTACGCTATTTAAAAAAAAAATTAGGTTCCAATTGGTTACGCTCCTAAGTGTCCTAGAAACAACCCCTCCCCCGGAGCGTAACGTATCATGAACAGCCCCTTAGGCTCTTCCAATGAACATCGCCTGCGGTGGCTTGCAGTGCTGTTACTGATCGCTAACTGCCCTTCCCCCGTCCCCTGATGGAACTCTCCCGACCTCCGCTCGGCCCTCGGATGCAGACCGGTCTCTCGACTGTCGTTTGTGACACGCCGCCTGGCATCTCCCGACACTTCTGACATGTCCCCTGCCTCCAGACAGCCCCCTGACATGTCCCCTACCTCCAGACAGCTCCCTGACATGTCCCCTGCCTCCAGACAGCCCCTGATATGTCCCCTGCCTCCAGACAGCTCCCTGACATGTCCCCTGCCTCCAGACAGCTCCCTGACATGTCCCTGACATGTCCCAGACATGTCCCTGACATGTCCCCTCGTCTCCCCCCTGGACACCTCTATCGCCCCTCCTGACTCCCTGCCCCCTCCCCCTCCCCACAGACGCTGCAGAAGAAGGGTAT
>JARFNZ010148642.1:0-10029 GCA_031763405.1 Balanus nubilus
AACTGCCATGTTAGTGATCATTTTATTTCACCTATATTCAATCATCATGGCAAAAACAACCATCCAATACATAAAAAATGAATAGTCCTTTATTTTCCTGGTACACAAATAGAAGTGACTTCAGTTATACACAGCCACGAAAGGGACTTCCAAATTTGCAGTGAAACATGATTGCGCGATGAATCAGTGAATATGCCATAATGAAACCCTTCTAGTTCGTCATGAAGCATGTATGAAGCAAAACATATCTATAATGGTTTGTTACACTTGCGATATAACATAAAATGATGACACACTTATGGTGTCTCATCGTAACATCTCTAACGGTTGCAACTGGAAGGCTTGCCGAATTCATCTCAGCCATGAAACTGCAACAGTGCTCGTAACAGTCATTTCGCACAATTCGTTGAGCCGCTACATTTACCAATAACACGGAATTGATCGTACTGAGCAATAGCAGTGTATGAGAGCTACAGATACGCTCCCCCACTGGCACTGATGCTCTGAGATAAGCTGTTTGTTTGCAAGTTATTCATCCATAGGCGTTGGAAGCAGGAGGTTGGGGGCCATGACCCACAACTTTTCGTTCAAAATTTTGCTAAAATAATTTCACCAAGGCGAGAGAAGCCTAAATCTGCAAGGAAATTGATCATAGGGGGTTAGGTTATCCCCAATATTAGATCCAAGTTACACTGCCCCCACTTCTCGAGACGTTTCTACGTCAATACATTAATCCGATCAACTGCAGCTTCTTCGGAACAATAAGATACGGATTGTCCGTTGAGTATCTGTTAGTGTATCTTGTCCCAGCAGCTGGCGAACTAGCAGTGTGCTTATATCTGTTCATTTAAACCACCTAACTATAACTTCACTTACAACTATATCCGTGTTACTGTGTGTGCATTCGTGCGTCGGTAAACTTGTGCATATTTCAGCATTGTGCGAATGTCCTGTGTATGTATGTATGCATATGGATGTGCTTTCATCATTGTGGCTTTTGACTAAAAAGGCATCTCTGCATCTGTGTTTCTGTGTATCAGTACATTATATGCTCCAATGTGAATACCGTAACAGTTTACCTGTGTATCTGCATGTCTGTCTGTCCATGAGCGCATCGGCCTGCCGGCGGGGCAGCATTTCTCGCCCTGGACCGCTGCCCCGTCTGACGTCAGCCGACGCCAAGGTCATCAGATCTGTACCGCCGCCGCCGACCGACTAATCCCAAACAATTTCGCTGACGGACCAGCGACGTTCCGCCTGGCTGTGGCCAGCGCCGATGACGCCTGTGATGGCTGTGGCCAGCGCCGGTGACGCCTGTGACCAGCGCCGATGACGCCTGTGATGGCTGTGACCAGCGCCGGTGACGCCTGTGATGGCTGTTACCAGCACCAGTGACGCCTGTGACGCCTGTGACCAACGTCGGTGACGTCTGTGACGCCTGTGACGCCTGTGACCAGCGCCGGTGACGCCTGTGACGCCTGTGACCAGCGCTGGTGACGCCTGTGACGCCTGTGACCAGCGCCGGTGACGCCTGTGACGCCTGTGACCAGCGCCGATGACGCCTGTGACGCCTGTGACCAGCGTCGTCGGGTTGTGAGCCGCCCCGGCCGGTCGGGGTCCAGATGTGTTCCCGCGGACGCGGCGGCTGGCTCGCCAAGAGGGCCGCTCTCCAGCACTGCGGCCCTGCTCGGCGCGGCCGGCCCTGTATCGGACGCCGGATCGGTTCCCGGGAATTAGCCGAGACATGGTGTTGAGCCGCTCCCCGGGAGAGCCGAGTGGGTCCGGCGAGCTGGGCCACGATGGCCCCGGCCGGCATCAACACCCCTGTACTGTATAATGATACATCGATCCGCTAGTGACGGACTCAGAAGACGCCAGCAGTGGGATGTGACAGACGGCTGAGAAACGGAAACATTGGAAATAGTGACTTCGAGATGTCATTTTGCCTGTTTCCTGAAGCTGAATAAAGATCATCAAGATAAGTGTATAGACAACAGTAATCAATATCTTTTGTGTCCAGTTACGCGTGTCAGAAAGCGATAGTATTACGCATGATATACAGCTCGAATATCTAATCATCGATGGATCAAGAACTTTAATTTCAACACTGGCGGTTCCCAGAAGAGGCAGTAAAGGCCATAGCTACAGCGGGGGGGGGGGGGGGCGGTAGCTATGCCCCCGCTTTCCGGCCGATTTGTTTGCTAAAATGATACCTTTTTCTTTTAGGCAAAATTTTAGGTGACAAACGGTTAACCAAGGCGAGAGGAGCTCAAATCTACAAAAACATACCATAATTTCCCCCAAGATTATTTCGAAGTTTCACTTCCCCCACACACACACACACTTTCGTGACGTTCATACGCCAATGCGTGGCTCTCCCAAAAAAAATCCCTGAGATCGGCGCAAAATTGACAAAGTACCGGTCTTGAAAACAATAAACACCTTCTAGGAAAGTTCAGTTTTTATTGTAACCAATTTTTTCCTGACAGTGTCTTCATGTTATTGCGCCTTGCGAATCGCGCAGTGTCTGCGATAATTCGTGCACCGATCGGTCTGGAAGTTTCGAGAACTTCGTACCTGGAGGGTTATGGAAGCTTCGGTTGGCTTCCAGTGATGCCTTTGGTTTCCGGAAGTTATTGTTTCGGCAGGCTTTGAATAGTTATTGAAACTTCGGGAAAATTATAATAACTTTCGGTTAATTTTTCTAGTTTTAAGGAACATCGAGAAGTTTTCCTCCGCAGATTGTTCATTTGTCGTCATTGATTGTCTCGTATGTTCTCGAAGGATACCTCCGCTCAGTAGATACCGTAATGTTCTAGAAAAGGGTCATATACCCACTGCTGAAGCTCAATGGCAGTTCAGTTCGACCAGAGACTCTGGGAAGTGCAGACCATGAGTGAGCGCTGCGTCTCGGCATCAAACTTAATACATATTAAGACTGCGAAGAGCATTCTTTGCCTGAAAACAAGGACGAAGCACCCACAAGACGGATTTATCATAAGATCGTAACAATATCAACTCCGATGCATAATTAAGCAAGCGAAATTTTATGAGCTTTCAGAGTTGTGAAACTTCTCGGGATTTTCCCCCAAAACCGTCAAAACCGCCGTTCTGGATTCGCCAGGGAATTTCGATGCATCTCTGATACTATGCAATCGACTACGAACAGGACAAAATCTAAATTGATTTTTTTTCTTTCAGTTTTTAGTAAAATGTTAAGCAACTTATTTGTTCCTTGTTGAAACAAAAGATCACTCACCAAAACGTACCTACATAACATTTTCTTATTTACATTCTTGTAGATTTGTGACCTGTTCATTAGGAATAGCGAAACAACAAAAGAAACGTACAATAAAAATATTTTGTATGGCACGGTCAGGCATTAAAGGCTCTCGCATAAACCATCTCATCATATATCATGTGATATTTAATCAAAGTGAGTCATTATAGGATTATTTACCTGTCTAACCAGGGTCACAGGACAGTAGTTGGACCAATAAAATACTTTGTTAATATCTTTGTTACCCAGGGGTACCTAAAAAACCCTTCATAGGACAAGCCGCATAATATAAATCCTGCTTACCAAACAATATCACATGACAGCAAAAGTGTAGTGGCCATACAACAGCACACCTGCTATCAAATACCCGGAAACAGAATGCTGTGGCGGGCACAGAACACCACACAAAAGCGCAATAACGTGACGTTACGCCGAAATGCTTGAGTATTCCAAAAGCTGACCTTGAATTTTCATTGTGTAAAACTTGGAGCAGGCTATGGAAGCAGGAGCTTCGATTAACAGAGACAAGCATGTTAAATCAGGACGTTGAAATCCATTGTCAACATGGACTCCATTTGGATTGCGACAGAAGTGAAGTCTGTGCATGAAATGTATGTTATTCTGCAAATTAGGTGTATCAAAATTATCTGAGATACGCCAATTTCCATAGCATTTATCGAAGCTTACGTTAGCGTATTTTCAAATGCGGTAACTATGATAAGCTAGGCACAGTTGGTACAATCATATACAGACAGCGCCAGCACATTGTGCACCATTTCGCCCGAAACATCAATATATACAGTTGGGACGAGCGGAGGAGCAGACCGACTGTGTCTCCGTCCGTATTATGCCAGTCATATGAATAAATGGCGTACCCAGTACCGTTAGCATATGAGCCCGATTTTTCATAATCAGAAAATAATTCAGAACGACGAAAAGTTTCACTGGTAATGGTCGGAGCGTGATGAATCGTTTGTGGCGGCACCGCGGGGATAGAAACCATCTACCACCGGTCGATTGAGCGACCGACACAGCCGGCAGCCACGCCAGAAGTCAGGCCCAGCTCTCCCCACGGGCTCCCCAGCTCTCCCAGTCGGGACCTGTGACGGCTCACGGAGAGTTTCCCTCCTTATCGGCCAGGCTCGGCCACTCTGCCCTTCTCCGTTTCTGTCTTTTTGAGAGACGGACACGCTTACGCGATTTACAACCCACCCGCCCTCTGTGTTGGAAGACTGGCAGACTCCCGTTTTGAGACCTGCCGGTCCCCGGAGAGGCTGCGAGATGGTCAGCGCCGCACCGTTAGGCGGTATCGGCGCATCGCGCGCCACGTTAGCCGCATCGCGCGGCACATTAGCCGTATCGGCCATCGGCGCTGCAGCCAGGACGATGCTCGCCGGGCTCTGGTTATGTTGATGAGGCCGCGACGCACGCACCTGGCCAAATTGTCTTCTCCCGCGGCGCTCGGTCAGCTGCGTGCGAGCCGGGCCGGCGGAGCGTGCCGGGGAGCGAAGTAAATGGCAATGGAGCCGGCCATGGGCTGGCTGACGGAGCCGTTTGTCCGAGCGCGCCCGTAGCCATCCACATTGTCTGACAGGCACGACGGAGACCGGAGCTGGGCCAGACGTGAGCGGTCATCAAGCAGTCGGCCACCTTCTCAAAGGAAATCCCGTTTTTAGGCACTTGCGTGGACAGTCAGCAGATTGATGTGATGTGTATTGCACGGGTCAAAGGAGAACGTGTTGGGTTCGCTGGCATATTTCTTTGGATACATAATTTCTTAATTGCATTTATCCCACGGTAGTTTAACAAAAAGATAAAATATTTTTTACGGAAACAAATTAATAAGCATAGCCTTACATACCTTACATAGGTTACAGGAATGGCCACTTACCTTCTGATTCTGTGAGAGGACGTCCGTTGCCGGCTCCCATATTGTGAGTGGAGCCAGGCTAGACCGGCATCCTGCACTGTTGAGCCCCGCTGGCCGGCGGATCACGAGGTAACCGAACTTCCCAGGAGGCGAGTCTTCTGTCCACGGAGATCCTCACTGTTCACACCACACAGAGCGGGGACGGCTGCCCGCTAGCTCTCACCACTGATCACTGAACACACCGACGCACCTGGCTGCCGTCGGCTCAGGTCGGGTCACTCCACTGCTGTATCCCGACCAAGGTCAGTGGCCGAGACGGCACGACGCCACACTGCGGAGGGCGATACTGGAGCCGTAGGCGATGGTGGCCGGCCGTGGACGAGACCAGAAGACGGTGCCGAAGAAGGTGCTGCCTGACTGCAGATCAGATGACGGTCCTCTGTGGTGTCCGATAGGGTGATCACTCAGTAGCCCGGGAAGACAACACTGAAAAAACAGAACAGAGCGTAGCAGAATTAGTTAATATCTTGTTTGGTTTCAACGGCGTTAATACCTTCATCAAAACTTCAAAAGACCACCTTCAATTCAAACGTATGTGGCGACTGGCGACTGCCATCAGCCCGTGGTCAAATGTGCAATAACCAATAGGGCTATGCTCCGCTACGTATCCAGCCTTCATTAATGCCCTCCATCATCGATAGAAAGCTGGATCTCGTGACTGGAACTGGTTCATTCCAAACAAGCGAAAGTTGTCTCGTCTAAATCAACGAGCATTATTCATCATTTACATGTTTCAACACTTTCAAGTTCCAACACTTATCTCGTGACATCTGGGCATGTTCCTTGCTCGGTCAATCAAAGTGAAACATTGTGAAAGCACATAAGCTGTGTTCCTCTGGGGTGTATTTGCATCAGAATAATATTAAGGAAACTCCACAAATGCCACTGAACAATTTATCAGTGTGAATTCGTCACACTGTCAGGGCGCCTCCGAACAGATAACAGTACCCCTCCCCCGAGAAGGAACTGTGTCAAGGGTGCTGATCATCATCGATCCGGCCCACGCATCGCTCCATCATCGCGGTCCGAGGTCACGCGCCGTGGTAAGCCCTGGGGCGGTCCAGAAACGGCCTGGAGCGGGGAGCCTGGTCGGAGACGAGGCGCCGATCGGAGCTCCCGGGAGGAGTGCAGCCGAGGGTGCTCCGTTCTCCTGCCACAATGGATGTGCACTGTGCACTTGCGGGCACACATGCAATTGTGATGGGACTACCGTCCGCCGCTCCTATCACCTAACCAGGTCAGGACAATATTTAGGGGATGTCTGGTGCCCCTATCACGGAAGGTCGAACAAATTCGTGGGGAGGCCTCAGGCCAGCTAGGCCCTCTCCAGTCTTGCGATATCTGCGTTATGTTGACACTACTCCTCCCATCTCCGGGTTCGTGACTTTATGCTGAAAATCAGACATTGCGTAGATCGTTTCACGGCCAGTAATGTGCTCCTTTTTCAGCCCCGTCACTGTCCCGCTGAATAAGGTGGAAACACAAATTACAGTTACCATGGCATATGCGATGCACATTGCACAATGCACACTCGCTTTCAGAGGCCTTGGTGTAACAAACATTTACCGATCAAATGTGTAATACACAGATAATGCATCCGCCTTTTATCAGAACGACAAATCAAACGATTACAAACATTGATAAGTCTGACCTAACGTAGCATTTTTCATGTTCCTCCAGCAGATTACAGAAAGAAGGTAGTCAACATTTCCGTTACAGCAAAAAAGTTCACTTTCGTTCAGTCATGTTCCCATCAGGGTACCGTCACGCGAGCTTTGAAAGTGAGAACGTTTTGATTGGTTGGGATACGTGGAACATCCCTCGCCTTCGAATGATTAACTGGCTCAGAAGGTGCCGACGATTTAAAACAAGTGCTACCACAGGCACAGGAAATAACTAGCCTGAGAACTGGTTTAAACTGGAAATAACTAGCCTGAAAACTGGTTTAAAGCATCAAGAGAACCAATAATTGATACGGCATGTCAGAACGGACTTCATAAATTATATAAGAAGTTGCAGCAAAACATATTTATAAAGTCCGAGCCGGTTTTTTTTTGTTTTGCTGTAAGATGGCTTGTCTATTTTCCACCAAGGCATACTGGACGGATAATGTTTGTTCTTTATTCTGTTCGAAGTTCAGGGATTGATGGGCAAACGTTTATCCCAAGTGGTATTTGTGCCACGCAATGGTTCAACAATATTCGTCAGCTGGGTTTTCAGGGAGGACTTATAGGTTAGAAGTTTATGTTGGTTTTCAGGGCCTCGGACGGAATCAGCTGCCGTTGACCGCCTCCCCTCCTCAGCCGGCGGTCGTTGGGAGGACGTCGGTGGCCGGCGCAGCTCCTGACCGGTCCATCGTTCGGCGGAAGTGCGCCTGACCAGGCCCATCGGGCGGTCGGAGCGCGTCTGACCGGGCCCATCGGTCGGTGAGAGCGCGTCTGACCGGGCCCATCGGTCGGTGAGAGCGCGTCTGACCAGGCCCATCGGTCGGTGGTAGCGCGCCTGACCGGGCCCATCGGTCGGTGGTAGCGCGCCTGACCGGGCCCATCGGTCGGTGGGAGCGCGCTTGACCGGGCCCATCGGTCAATGGGAGCGCGCCTGACCAGGCCCATCGGTCGGTAGTAGCGCGCCTGACCGGGCCCATCGGTCGGTGGGAGCGCGCTTGACCGAGCCCATCGGTCGGTGAGAGCGCGTCTGACCAGGCCCATCGGTCGGTGGTAGCGCGTCTGACCGGGCCCATCGGTCGGTGGTAGCGCGCCTGACCGGGCCCATCGGTCGGTGGGAGCGCGTCTGACCGGGCCCATCGGTCGGTGGGAGCGCGTCGGGCGGCCGGCGCGGCGCCTGACCGGCCAGTATGGAGATGAGCCGGGTGACCGGCCGGCCGGGACGCCAGCCGGTGACCATGCCGCCGGCAGGCTGGGCTGAGCAGTCAGCAGTCAACAGTCAGCAGCGGGCAGGGCCAGAGTATATAGGGCCACTCCTGCGGGGCAGGCGGACCGGCGGCACTGGTGATCGCCGCTGCCCCTCCCGAGGGCCGCGACCCGCCACTCCGAGTAGCCTTCCGGCTGCGTGTGAATGGGGCGAGCTGTGTGGTTAAAGGAAATGTAAGGTTTTTTTCCACTTTTTTGGAGTTAACGGTTAATTTAGACGACCAATATGTCTTCAAAACACGTCGAACTTAGTGGCTTATTTTCATAATATCCCCGGTATTCACGCAAAATAAGAGACAAATGACATTCACGTAGATGAAAAATTAACTTACAAGCACACACAATCGCTTGAAAGTGAAAAAGCTGCATTATTGTTACATTTTTTGGCTGCCGTGCCCCAAAATTCTCTCCCTCTAAAAAGTCTGAGAGATTGTTTACAGTTGGTACTCGTCTAGCGACATCTGCGTGTGTAATAGGGAAATAAAGATTAACTATTTAGAAATATCATTCGGAGGATTAATCAAGAATTGAAATGACAAGCAAAAGTTGAAATAGGAAAACAAATATTTTATCATTTGCGATGCAATCGTCGAAGTTACGGATTTAAATTATTAAAGTCATTTTCGAACATCTTGATTAGAGAAGGGCATTAGGACATAGTGCTGGACAAAGCATAGGGTACTTACAATTTTCATGTTGAGATTCTAGCTTAATTATAAAACAGAATTAGGTAGGTTTTTTCATAGAATACATGTTAAATATTAAGCTTTAATATCCACACAAACATATACTTATAGCTGGCATTTTCAAAACCCTTACATTCCCTTTAAGTGAGATGGCGATATACGTCTCATACCGGTGATCCTCCGTCCTATCCTGCTGGGATCGCCCCATGGTGATAGCATGGGTTCTCACTACTCATACCTACTATTTCTTCAGCACTTCTTGAGCAAATGCGCAGCTTATTAACTATGTATGTATAATGTACACGAGTTGTTTGTATAGTTGATACTTCGTACAGTTGAAACATTGGAACAAGATGTCCAACAGCTTTCCTTACTTGGTGGATAACCAAAATCGGAGGCCGTTCACGCGCATCCGTGCTGGCCAATCTCAATCCCAGCGTATGGAAATCACCCCAGACCTGCGCATTTACCTGCTCAAGAAGTTTTCGCTTCTGCCCATCTTACCCCCATGCCTTCACTACAATGCAATGAAGGCATGGTGGTACTAATGGTGAAAGTTAACTCAGTTTCCTATCACACAACGCTTTCAGTTGGCAAATATTGCTCGCACAGCTCTCGAAAACGATCCTGGTTAGAGGTCACGGTGATTTTGCACCCCTTCTGCCTTTAGCACGTGCTCACGCGTGGGTCGGTTGAGTGGGAGCCATACAAATGACACACGGTGGAAGCCATTTCATGATCTATCCGCACACCGATTTTAGTACCCGTAGCCAGCACCGTTCTCGGATACAAATCTCCCGGACGGATCTCTCCTGAAATTGTTTCAATACCCCGTGCTGGCGCCCTTTGAACCCCGCACCGCCGCCAACCCAAAAAAGCCCGCAGCTTCAGCGCCCGCGTCGTAGCATGTGACCTACAGACGCGTGAAATCCCAATTTCGGAGGTGCCTTGCAACACGTGCCACGTGCGCTACGCACCCCTGAAAAGTGCAAAAGCGCGTATCCGACTGGCGGGTCTACATGCCCAGAAAATGTGGTGCAAATGCCTGGCACTGTTTTTCCCGCTAGCCGCCAGAAACCTCGACAGACAGTCAGACGGACAGACAGACAAATGGACAAATAGACAAATAGACAGATAGACAGATAGACAGATAGACAGATAGACAGATAGACAGATAGACAGATAGACAGATAGACAGATAGA
>JARFNZ010148653.1:0-10029 GCA_031763405.1 Balanus nubilus
ACAGCTCGTGAGCGCTGATAGCAGCATTCAAACAGAGCCCCGGTTCTGCTTCGACTGTTTGTTTACAACTGCCGTTCTTAATCACTGTCATAAAATGTCTTATGTGCGCCGTATTACATTACTTCTTCTTTCGTCTGTTTGCATTCATCATAGAAAATGTCGCTTTAATACCGAAATATGCTGAAACAATTCAAGCAAAATTATATTATTTGAGGTTTATGTAGGACTTTAATTTCATTCAAACGTGAAAACAATAGCTACTGATTGAAGGGAAAAAATTTGGGTGATACAAAACTGTTGACACACTCCCTTTAAAAGTGCATCAGTGTGTAAGCGTATATGCAAAATCTGCACCGATAAATCGCAAGGACCATTTACCATTTCAACGTCACGTATCAGTACCAATCCCGGTTCAGCGAAAACACCCAGAGTTCAGTTCATATTTTAACCATCCATTCCACCATTCCAGCGCGGTGGATCTGTACAAATCTCAGTTCAGCGAAAACGGCGAAGGCGGCTCCAGCCTCTCCGTTCTGCGAACGTTCCGGCTGCTGCGAATCCTCAAGTTGGTGCGCTTCCTGCCCAACCTCCGACGCCAGCTCCTGGTGATGTTGAAGACGATGGACAACGTCGCCATCTTCTTCTCCCTGCTCATCCTCTTCATCTTCATCTTTAGGTGCGTCGCTCGCTGCCTGTGCTGTGCAGTGGGCTGTACGGTGCCTTCGGCTGCCGCTTTCCCGTGAATAGATCTGTCGCGGTCTTCCCCGTTGGGTGTTATACATGTGGATGGACGGAGAGTTTTGACGTGTTGGATTTGTTTGGGTAGATTGATGGCGGGTACAGAAATCGCTTTCTGTGATGGTGGGTAGAGCGAAGTGCTGGTAATGCTCCTTGTTCCATATTCACGTGTTTCATTCTATGGCATGGTATTATACGCTGTACACACATATTAAATCATTGTACCCCCTATCAAAACTGGATATTGTTGTTGCAAAGTTTTCTTCAACGTTATGGTGAGCGTTTCGGTTGACAGGCCGTTTTGGACATCAGAGGCAAAAACTTCGCATGGTTCTATAGACTACCCAATAGAACAACGCCTCTTGCTTGCAACACAGGACATCAATCTTACGGCACTGTGACGCGACAACCAGAAATCCGCTTTGAACCTTCGTGTCGGTTCCTCGGCGAGGCTCATGGCCTCTAACTTCATCTCCCAAACGCGGACATGTCCACACATTGGTGAACCCTCTTGGCACTTGGCCTGCCGCTCGGGGTGACATGCTTTCTCTCTCGCTCTCTCCTCTCCCCGTTCACTCTCTCTCTCCCCTGCCTCTCACTACGTGCCTGGGTCTCGTTTTCTCTGTCTCGTTTTCTTTCTTTCCGTCCCCAATGTCTCAGCGGGGCCACTAGCCACTACCCCTGTCCGTCTAACCACGCATGTGCGACTCTGACTCTCTTCACAGCTTACTCCCGTAACACGCGAGTCACGCGTGACCCACTGTAACCACGTGACCTGTGACCCTGGCAGGGTCAGTGGAAGTGCCAGCTGCCTTTTATTAGCCCACAAAGCCGAAAGTTGTGAGCTTTCAAATCAGCACTCCCGCTTGGGCTTTGAAGAGCACTTCTAAGAGTTCCGCTTTGTTTTCGATTGTTTACAATTGTGCAACTACGGCAACTATGCAACTGTGCAACTTTACTGGCGTAAAGTGCAACGATTTGGTCAAACTTGAGTTGTATCCAGCCCCTTAATTTCATGCGGGTTTGTTGTGCTCGAAGGATAATTGTGGGTTTTTATATAAGATCTTATTAAGCTTTGAATTTAAATTAACGGCAGTTCTTCAAGGCCGCTAGCAACAGTGTTTTTCCAAACACTAAATTTACGACATTCAAATGTGACAGCATTTAGGTATCTCAGAAAGGTATAACGTTCTTGCGGAATCTGAATTTCAAAAATTGTAAACGTAAAAGGTTCTTCGTGTATGCAAGTTGGAGGCATCACCGTTTGCCATTATTTTGTTTCGACTGCATCAAAAACTTCACCTGGTGTGTTTAGATGACAGAACTATAAATAATGTTAGATTCCATAAATAGGAGCAAAACAACTAAAAACATGGTTAAGCGTCACGAACGTTTTAATCGCCACTAAAACATGAGATATGTTTGTCTCTGTCACCTAGCGTCACATCAGCATGGAATCCCTCTCGTCAAGTACTTACCTACTTGGTGATGTTATCACTCCTTTCAATCAGTCCCTTGCTCGTAACATATTACACTATTGATGCTGCAAGACGGAGGAGTCGTTTTTGAGTCGTTCCATAAGCTCTCTGTAACGAAAAAGGCGTCTCGTCACAACCAGTGCCATTACAGAAGTACGTAGAGTATTTTATTGAGATTCTTGCCCAATCAGAATTAGTTGAGAGTTGTGAGAAAACGATGGCTGTAAAACAAGTAAAGGAGCCCCAGATGATTTCAAGAAATCAATGGTCCTTTGCAATCAAGTGTTATCATATTTTATTTGCATTTAACTTTCGTTTGATAACATTCAATGGGCTTTGGCAATGAAGTCCACTATTCACCTACACTTGATTATCAACAGATCTTTGCTATTAACGCCATGCTGAATTTCAAACTATCAACGGGCCCTAAATAGCAAATGGCTTAGATGTCAACAGGTGTGGTAAAATAAATATGATTCGCTCTCAGATGATGTACATAAGTTTACGCACTTAAATACTGTCAATACTCAAGGGCGTCATTAATTTCTGAAGGCAAGGGGGACGGAGTCGTTTTTACGTCGATTCTTTCCATGTCGATTGTAACTTCTAACGATAAACAAGAACAAAACAAAAAGTGAAATGTTTGGTATCGCAAGTTCAACAGCATTTAAGAATACCTTGCATAGAGTGTTTCCGATGTTACGACCATATATGTATCTGTCTCAATCTTCCCTCTTTCCTCTGACACAACATTGCCAGACTTTGCAACATCTCATAAAATGGTTGCACGTGGCCCGATGAATGTTATTGTTGAACCATTGAATCTTGGTCATTTATCCCTGCATTCAAAAGGTAGATTAGATTTAGAGGAATATTACATTTTCTTACTTTGCATCCTGTTAGCGCTCGACGGGCGTTGAATAACTTCGACACGCGAATGTCGGTTCCAGTTTCCCTGCGTCGCTGTTTTTGTTCGCACGCGGAGCTGTTTTGCGTGACTATATTCTCCACAGTTTACTGACTCGTTTTCGTCTAATTCCAAGCTAAAATGTATATTCGCGTATGCAAACAGTGTCTATTCACCTATACGTATATATATATACGCGTTATATGCCTGTTTATAATTTTGTTGCATGCTTAACAAGCATTCATAACTTTTTTTCTCAATGTTATTTTTCGAAAGGTGTTTTCATTCCCAGCGCCATTGCTGCTTTGAATTGTAAATTTGAGCTTATGGAAGACGATTTTGTTCCAACTTTCTGCAAATCAGTGTTCCAGCAAAGTCTGAGTCAATAACCAACTTTCCGCAGCACTGGCGTCTGCATAATAAGACCAGGCAAACTGGTGATAAAGTAAACTGGGCTTTGTCACATTGTTCGGATTATGAAATAGCAAAAGACAGCAGCGTAAGGGAGGAGCGTGCAAAGTGTGATTTGGATTTTCAACATGGCCTCACATACCCAACGATGGACTTAATCGTCCATAATTCAAGCATAAACCATAAATCAGATAAGGTCAGAATTATTAGACTCCCGTAATTTATACGAAATGTCATAAAATTACATTCCACTTTAAACAGAAAATGACCACTGCCTTTGCTGGGATTAATCAACAAGATTTGTTATTAAAATACTCGGTAAAATATAACGCAGGTATTGAGAGCAACTGGACATGTGTGTCACGTGAAATGTTTGTCATGGATGTAGAAATTGAGGTAAATATGTTAACCAATCGTTTTATTTTTATTTTTCGGTCTTTCGATAAATTGTATTGATGAAATACTTTCCACATCATGAATTGCCCGATAACTTTCTGCATACGGTGCAGAGTTGCGTATTTTTAACATCAAGTTCACGTGTCATGGCAAATAAACCGAGCTTGTGTGTCAATCTCTGTTGCAGTATATTGGGCATGAACCTGTTTGGGTGTAGGTTCTGTAGGAAGGACAGCGAGGGCAAAACCAACTGCGACCGCAAAAACTTCGACTCTCTTCTGTGGGCGTGCATCACGGTTTTTCAGGTACATCCGGGTAGCAGGTGCGGAGGGCCCCTCGGGCGGACCAGTCTATTTCCAAAACGGGGAGTTTCCACGGACGAGTCCATTTCCCAATCGAAGGAATCCCCAAAAATACTATCTTTCTTAGGTAAAGCGAGCGAGTCCATTCCGCCCGGTGGACGACTCCATGTCGCCCAGTAGCGGCTGGTATCAAAATAGACTGTTCCGTCGGTAGGACCTCCGTGACCCGTCTCTGTAAATACGAACGGCCGCGCAGCACGCAACTCTCTGTGGTAACCGCACTGGCCAGCCAACGGTGGCTATGTAGGCAATGCCTACCGCACTATCTGCATGACCGTCAATGTGGATACATGCACCAGAATCGCGGCCTAGCTCTATGGCAACCGACTCATTCTTCGAGGTAAGTGACAACCTCTCTGTCAATGTCTGCCTCTGTTCGGCCTCATGTGCGCACGCTCGTCGCACGCTTGCCTGCCCCGTGTCTAGCATGCTCTTTATGAACTGATCGGCATCCTCTAAACGACCATGTCACCCTGTGGGCGTGCAATAAAAGTAAATCCGACATAAATCCCAACACGATCATGCTGTCAGCTCTGTCCTGGCACGGTGGAAAGACGCTCACGAAGCTGGAAATATGACACTGATTTCCATCATCGCTCGTGAAAATCTCATCACCAGGCACATCAGTCCACCTATCAATAAGTGGACGTAGGCATACGTATTTTCTCGTCGGAGCTACGTCGTATGATCACCCGGGCGTCGACCTCGCTGTTTTGCGCTCAAACTCGCTTCAGGTTGCCGCCCGAGTCGAAACAAAGTGCTCTGTCAGAATGGGCTGCCATTTTGAAAGCGAGCAGCCCACAAAAAGCGGCTGCACTGGTGTCCTGGTGTCTTTTTCCAATCATCCTCCGCCGTAGCGCCGGCGGGCGGTGGCGGCAAAACGCCCCAAATAGCTGTAGTTTGCTGACAGAGAGCAATTACGAACTGCCTATTTAGAGCTCAAATAGCAGCGATGTTTCAGCATAATGGACGACAGGATGGAGAGATTTAGGACATATTTAAAACATTTGTTTTATTTACAGTAAGCGAAGAATCCCTAAGGAACCAGCGGCACAGAAATGTCCCAAACACACTGGCGAATCCAGAACGGCAGTTTTGGGCGGTTTGGGGGGCCAATCCATCCGGAAAAATTCACATAAATATTTTTAAACAATCATAGCATTTTGCTTGCTTATGCATTCGTAGTTGACATCAAACAGATAGATTGTCAGGGTTTTCTTATATATGGAGAAATGACTATTTTGCATCTCCCCCCTCCCCCAGATCCGCATCCGCATATGTCCAAATAACTACAACAGGGATTTCGCCCACAAAAATCACGCACACAACAGCATCCAAGCCCCTAGGCAACGAAGTATTTTCGATTTTCGAAACAAACAGCAACTGTTCAATGTCGCAGCTAATCACGAACCAAAGTGAATTCGCTTCCCAGACACAGCGAGCGGTGGGCGGATCCTATTTATCCACCGTGACATCCAGGACACTGCAGACCGGCAGCGCCCAGCGTGTCCAGTCCTCGGGCCAGGGTCAATTCAATACCCGAGTTAGGGGCGGTTACCACCGCGGAAAACAGACCGACCAAATCAGGTTAGACGCTGCAGAGCTGAGTAACGCGGTTAGGTGGTGGAAGAGGTCGATGGTGTTTGGGTCGTTCGAGGCGTTTGTTCGAGTCGTTTCGGTGTGGTGAGGGCGTAGGGGCTGTGGCGAAAGGATTGCTGTAAAATAGCGATTGAATGGCGTCTCCGAGTAAGAACGCAATGATCAAGGGATTATTATTATTAATGGGATAATTAGTACTATTATTAATGCTATTGTTAACTTGGTAGTATTGTCTCTTTGTTGTTTTACGAACCGATCGTAGTACTTACCAGGACGCTTCAAAGGCTGAACTGAAGAGACAGCCCTTGGAGTAGCTTAGAACTCCTCTAAAATGTTCTTATAAATTACAATTTCGAACATTCAGTCTGAAAATGTCGTTTTCCATTTAAATTTTGGGAATCAGTAATTTTCACAAGCCAAAACCTATAAAACTATAAAACTAGTGAGTGAAAGTACCGGAACCGCACACCCAGCACCATTTGGCGTGCGTCCAATAATAAGCCTAAAATATATTTTACTGATTCGATATCCTTCGAAAACATCCCTTATCAGATGTCTGGAGACGTCTTTTAGGGTTTAGACGCCCTTTGGCATTCGCCAAGACTGCCACTTTACCTGTAGGCACGTAGAGTTCGCCATTTCACTTCCCAATCGCTGAAATCTCAATCAATGACGAGAATCCAACGTGGTCTGTCAAAAGAGCCGAGGACGGCGGCGCTGCCACTCGATCAGAGTTGCAATCGGTCGAGAGACGTTCTGTGGAGCTCGGGCGTGCTCAACAGGTTACCAGTCTCGGTGGAAAAATAGAGAAATACCTCTGAGAAAAGGCGTGCAAGTTCTTGTGCTCCATGAAACCGGCATCACAAGGAGCTTTGCGACGTTGCGCTGGTTTCGTGGTGCTTCGGTGTTTGACAGACCTGGCGATTTTCTGCTATATTGTTTTAGATACATATATATATATATATATATGGTCATGCAACACAGCCAATAGGAATGGGTACATTTTTACCAACATGATTTACTGACATCAAATTTGTCCGCGAAAAAAATCGCATCACACCGAATTCAAATGATATTTTGTATTTAGAGCGTGAGAAATGAATTATTCATGTCCACAATGGATTCCACTGGCAGTATCAGATTCCAGAGTAATTCCTGGACCTGAATTGAATCAGACCGATCCGGGCTGATCTATTTCATTGTCTGTAATGACTGCGGTCGGAGGCAGCTGTCGGTTATAGCCAGATGAGCTGTGGGGAATGGTTGGTCCAGTGGACCATGGCCACACTCGCTGTTCAATCTGATTTATGCCAGTGAACATATACCTTGCAAAATCGGATGGCAAAGGTTCGGGGTTTAAGTAATAAGCACTCAGCAAAGGGACTTAAATTTATAAACCCGTTTGAACTAAGAATGATTGAAATGGAAAGAAAATAAATCAAAGAAAAACAGTTGGTCGAAAATTTCAGATGCTTTCGAGCTTTGAAACGTAACAAGTACGATGATACCCACGAAAAAACTCCGTGATTTTGAATAAAATAAATGTATGTAAATAATCTCTGAAGAAGTTCTGATGTTGTCGTTATGGAAACATGACGACAGCCGAAATAGTTAAGCTCAGCGTTCGTGATTTGTGACATTTGTATGTGCTCATAAAGCCTCGAGAGCCCCAGACGATGTGTGGCCCGTGAGTTGGACACGGTCAGATTCTGACGGCTCTATGACGGTGGTATTGATTTGTCGCGGGATAGAAATTGGTGATCCTAAACTCAATCCAAAATTTTACAAGGTAAATCTGAACACACAGGATTAAAGAACATAGATATAGATATGGTTGTATGGTATTGTTTAATTTCCAGTTGAAAATTTCCAAATACATGTGGTTCACAGTAACATTACACGTATTTATGATTCATAGCTTATGGAAACGGTTCACATTCCGGGGAGCTACGGATCACATGAACGTCGCGTGGAACTTTTATCAACACGCGCAGTGGAGGGGAGGCGACCCCCCAGCGGTTCTTCGAGCATAGCGAAAAACAGCGGCGCGCAGCGCCGCCCTGTTTTCATTACCTGCTTAGAATTAAATTTTACACATTGTGAGAAAGTCTTGACTCGGGTCACCTCAGGTCAGGTCACCAGGTTAGGTCAAAGTACAAACATGCCAAATAACCACTTTGTAAGTTCGTGACTGTGCCATGGCCAGAGTTTTTGGCAGATCCGATTCAAACTTTCATGATTAGATAAGGGTTCAGATGTCTAAACTTCGCACATCTCAGATATTTTATATCGGTGACCTGTGGTCAGGCCATTTGTGTGGCCTCTCTCATTATAAGTCAATGGGCAAAAAATTAAATATTTCCGTTTCATTGGAAACGAATCGGAGCAAGCTAATTCTGTCAGAATGATGTCTCCTTAGTCCACTATTGATGTATCAGTTGCAACTTTTGACTAGCGACCCCTGTTATATCATCCAAGGCCACAAACAATACCTTTTTTGTCAATACCTTTTGATAGAGGAATGAGAGGAACGTGCGATAGACACCAATGTGTTCGTTTCGTCGAGGCGCTTCGACTTATATGCAATTTGAACTGCTCAGGTCACCTTGACTTTGACCTCGACCCGAGGTGAAATTTTGTGATTGACCTAAACAGGTCAAAGTTGTGATGCTTCAAATCGCCTTGACGAGTGAACCACGATGGTGTACACATAATTGTCCTGCCTGTATTAGGTAAAAAGTAATTCACGAACAGTTTTGCTGAAAACAGCTTTTGACATTTGATGTCTAAACTGTTGACCTGAGGTCGATTATGATGACTCCTCAACGAAAGAGAGTTTCAAGGGCCTTCCACTGCCATTTTCGGATTCCTCCTAGCTATCCTAGTTTTTTTAATTTTGAATGACTTGAGCAAAGTCATAATATGGCAAATTTAACCACAATTGACCTTCAAAATATTGACCTAGGTTCATGAAAATTGCACACAACAGAGAGATATAGCAGCATATCGTGTCCAACAAACGCAAAATTGCGATGAAAAAAAATCCCAGGAAATACCAGAAAATCCCCCTAAATACCAATTTCCTAATTCTTTAAATACGCCTATGATTTTTCACTTTTTCAAAGTCGAGATTTAATATGTTAAAGACCTATATGTGTAAAGCTCGAATAATTTTATCCTACAAAAAAACGGTTGAAAAACAAGATCACAGTGACACAGTGACATGATCACAGTGACCTTCCCAAAATACCCCCAAAATTGACAATTTTTTGGCACCAACCCCTTATTTTTGACAAAAAAAGTGAAATGCTTCTACTTGTAGGAAGATCTCGTCATGGCGCATCGAATGGGGTTTCTTTTATCGAATTCGGTCGGGTAGATCTCGAGATCGTTTGGGGGGGGAGGGGAGTCTGCCCCCTCCCCTCGTGCAGGTTTACGCAATTCTGGCCGCCCGCAGAAAATAGGGTTAAGCGCGGTTGCAATTCAGCTGTGTGCAACCTACACTCTGCAACAGTCGAAACTTGCTATCATTCCCAGTGGATGATAGTAATGAACTGTCCTGTTGGCATTCCGTCCAAATTAGCGCACAACAGCCAATAAGTAACTCTATTAGGGAGAAGGTCGGGTGTACGACCTTTTGAAGGTCAAACGTTTAATGAAAAGCAATAGGTATGCTCCACGGGAACGGTGTGTCGTATTCGAATAACGCTAGTTCAACATCCAGAAATATCCAATAACGTGTATAAAGATTAACAAATTATCCTCTCAAATAAAGATAATCAAATGTGTTCTAATAAGGACTGATTTGGTTAGCGTACCACTTTTAGCAGGTCTTTCAGTTACCCTGTTTGGGTTGTCATGAGGAATCCCGACAACAAATGGATAATTTTGTATCGTTGTAAAGCATAAATGCCACCAAAATACGCCGCCACTTATAATTGTCACCACGCCACCACATATATATAAAATTAATCCATCCATGTGATTGTGCATGGTGCACCTTTACTCCTCACCCTGCAGTTCCACATCACTCTCAACATTTCATTTGCGCCACAGTAAACCAAAGCGCCACCCCACGCCACGCAGCGCCACCCACGCCACACAGCGCCATTCCTCGCCACACAGCGCCACCCCACGT
>JARFNZ010148664.1:0-10028 GCA_031763405.1 Balanus nubilus
TTAATTGAACTGGGCTAAAAATGAACAGTTGCGACACGTGGAGAATTGATGAAGCTTTCATATTATGACTAAATAATGTGGGTTTTCCTCGTACTATGAGTGATACAGATAATTACATGTTAGGTGTGCGCAATAGGACAGCCTTACCCTACAACTTTTGATCAGTGACCCCCTGTAAAGGTCATCTGAGGTCACCCGAGGTCCTTTACGCCTTTTTGCCAATAGCGTTTGATAGAGAAGGGCTGCGGCTGAAGGGCTGCAACATGCGGAAGGCACCAATTTGTTCGTATCGTCAATCTGAATCGACTCACATGCAGCATGATCCAACTTTGATAGTTTGGTCTTTTATAGCTAAAAAGTTATTCTCGAAAAACAGTTTTTTCAAAAGCCACCTTAGGTGGCTTCTGGAGCCTCAACTATTGACTTGAGCTCAAATCTGACGAAAGCGTTACTGGAGTGTTCCAAGAGCTATCAATTGCACTTCCTTAGCTTATTCCTAGCTATCACAGTTCCAGAGATATCGATGGATGAATGGATCAAGCGTGCTAAAAAATGAAAACAAATGTAATATTTTACATATGATGACTTTTGGTGACCCCTATGTTGACCTGAGCAAAAAAGACCGAAATAGTTTCGAATTTTTTTTTGACGAGCTTTCTAAGTTTTTTTTTATTCTTCTCTACGTCACATAGGAGCTGAGTTCGTGCCCCCCCCCCCCCTTAGCAGGTCGTGGAAAATCCAGAGTGCCAGCGGGGCGCGGGCACTGGACGGGGTGTGCTTGCTAACATAGTTTCACAATGGCCGTCCGAAACATTCATGATTTGTTAATGAAAATGTGATGTCATGCACTAATAAATTTGCATGAACTAAATACATACTGCCATAGATAACATAAATACTTATGTTATCTTGTTCTATTATGTTACGTTATGTTATGTTATCATACATATTTATGTATTTAAATTATCTATGATTCTACTCGTCTTCGTCAGCCGCTTCCTTCCATACTTAAAATTTTGAACAAGTTAAGCGTAGGCTACCGTATGCCTCACAGATCTGTGCATTTTTTCCTGAAATGATTTCATGTGTCTGACCTGGTATATATTATTTGCCAACATGTCCCATTCCAGTGTTGTACTTTGTCATATATTTTTTTCTGTCGAAAATCCGAGTCCAATGCAGGATCTTTCACATCCATATATTGTTGGCCTCCAATAATACCCATTTCCAACCAGACTCAACACATCCTGACAATAGAAAATAGGCAGACACGATCCACTATCGAGTCCGTCGCCGCCGCTTCACGCCAAGAAATTGAACAATGTTCAACTTTGAAAAACGGGTCCTTTCAACAGATTGCCCGTCGCAGTCAGCTGTTGCCGCTCCGTCGCTCGCCGTCGTCGCAATTACTCCCAGTTCCCACCGAACCCGTCGCGAACGACCCAAATCGGGCCGCTCTGACGGTGACAAGTACCCTTTGACGGATGTCGGGCTCGGTGAGAATAGCGCGAAAAGGTCAAAATTTATTAATGGACTGGGCTTTTATGTTCCGATTTTGAATACCGCCGTAAGCAGTGACATAACCCCAGCTGTACCCATGTGACCTGTTTTTTTACAAGCAGGCATGGGTGTAGAAACGTCACGAAAAGTGGGGAGAGGGGGGGGGGGGGGCAGTGCAACTTTGATCTCATCTATGATAATTTTTTGCAGATTTTAGCCCCTCTCGCCTTGGTGAAGCGTTTGCCACTTTTTTAGAATAGCAAAACTTTTGGCCGAAAAGTGTGAGGGGCATGGCCCTTGGCCCCCTGTTCCTACGCCTATGAAAGCGAGGGTGTTACGGCGGTGCCTCCTTCTCGGCACCGGTCGGGTGCGTTCACCCCATGGTGTTGAGGCTGGAGGTCACGGCCGACCGGCCTTGATCGTCGCGGCTATTTTAAACCGTTGCCCGCCGTCGGTATAGGTGCTGCATAAATGTCCGGTCTCACGCAACTTGTCGGCTTACTCAGACGGCTCTGTCGTCCAGCTGCAGAAACCGCCTTCACAGCCGCTGATTCTATGTTTGGCAATTGTGATGCATTTGAGCATTGAGCACATGGCAATTGAGGAGGATGCGTTGATTGTTCCTAATCATGGTTATCGATTTCAATTGTATATATTCTTACCATTAGTGTTGTCACTGTTAAATAGCTTTTATTTAATGAAGCTGGAGTGATTTTATTTGGAATAAATTTAGAACAAAGTCAAAACTTGCAGGTATGATTTGGTTTATACGCATCACAATGCCCATAAAATTTGTTGTTTGTATGCTAGGCCAAAATATTAGCATTGCAAAGACGGATATTTGTATCCGTCTCATGGAAGAGGAGATCGCTTAGGTGTCATTAACGCATAGGCCACGCTGATGCAGCGCGGTCAGGCCGTGACAGGCTGACAAGATGTATTAGTTATATACATATGTACACCTCTTCTCGCTCTGCCAATTGGCTCTGCCTCCTTTGTTTGGTCATTAGACCACATCAGATACAATGTGGAGCAAGACCAGAGTATCCGTCTAAAGCCCTGTCAGAGTAGACATTTCTTCCTTAACAAGTCAAGATCTTAATGGCACGTGACAGACGGGACAAATTATGGTGACGGGTTGCGTCATGGCACCACAACGAAACCGGTTATATGGCGCCCATAAATGCAATATGTGCTGCAAAAGAGAGCATCATTGTGGTCTGCTGTCCATGCTCAATGGTGACGTGTAGGCAGTTGGGCAGCTCACAGCGGACACTCTCATTGGGGAAGTCCATCGGCATGTTTGACCAGTAAACTTTGTCGTCGCTGAAAATTGCTGTCGGCCACACACACGTCCAACAACAGACACCCCAAATAAGTTTGACCTTCTGACACGTCCGAGGTATGATGTGACCATGATGCAACCAGGCGACCGGCCGTATACTGTGCAGCGGACATCGGACCTCCTCTGCAACAAGCAGGGTGTAAAGTGTGACCTGTCCGCGGGGCGCCCCCTAATGGAGGAGGGAGGGAGCGATTCCTGCTGGTGCTGTCATCGACCACACCTCAGGCGGCGGCAGCGGCCGGGTCGGCTATGTTCCGGTGGCGTAACAGCGTGGCACAGCGGACCAGAGCGTAATAGAGCCGGCTGACAGACCAGAGTTGCTGTACAGCGGAGCCTGCCGCCGATCCCGCCGGCTGAACCACCGCTCGGTGAGACAAACCCGGCGACACTAAGACTAACTTTGTCGAAAATGTGCAACAAACGATGCTTGATTCACGCCACGAAAAGCGCATATTAAAGAACTATACAGTGCACACTGCACAGGGTCGCATATTTCGATACGTATATTCGACATATTCGGTGCATTCCTGTTTCCTCTTAAATATTTTGAAATTGTGTGTAGTCATGCTACATGTCCCTGCTAATTTATCGCATGTTCAGAGCTGGCAGACCATGGTCTCTGGCCACATACCTATCGACACAGGCCAATTCCATATCAGACCGACCTTAAGCCGACTGCTAATGCCACTGAAATCAGGGTCCGTTCTCTCAAATGAGCGGATTGGCCGGATTTGCTGTATGCTATCCTCACCCGACTGCTCAGGAGGTAGAGTAACAAAAGCAAGCCGTGTTAAAGAGAGTTGAGGAATGAGGCGTGTTACCCCTGGGATTCCCGAGAAACAACCTCCGCCGAGGCGACTTTGTCAAAATAACTCGGTACCGAGTCATTACACGTTTTTAATGAGCGATATATCACAATTTGTTGTATTATGTGATGTGAACTTTATTCAGTGCAATTCTCTGAGTGGGACTCACGTTTCTCGCTGTCGCCGGGGTCCTGGACCTCACGGACGAGGGCGGCCGTTTCTATCCGCCGGGGTCCTGGACCTCAAGGACGAGGGCGGCCGTTTCTATCCGCCGGGGTCCTGGACCTCACGGACGAGGGCGGCCGTTTCTATCCGGGGTTCTGAACGACCCTCCGATCGACCAGCGAGCCTGATTGGGCTTCAGACGACCGATAGGACAGTGACCTCCAAACAACCCGGCAACAAATCGGACGACTCTGTGTGGTATCCGTGTCTCCATGTCAGCCCAGCCGGAGCGACAGGTTCCGGCGGCCGGTGACCGGGCGGCTCCGGCTGAGCATCTACAACTCAGCGGCCCATCCATCGCGACCGCTCCCAGTCCAGGGCGGAGCCTTACGTCTCCGTCTCCGTCTCCGACTCCATCTCCGTAGCTCCGTAGCTCCGTCCCGCCGGCAGACGGTATCCGGCGGTGCCCTCGGGCGGTGTCCCGGCCCGACACCCTCAGTGACCCCGGCCTGTCGCCAGGCTGCAGGGACGTGTCGTCCGCCGCCCGACACCGTGCCGCCGCGGCGCCGACGGCGGCACGATCCCTGTCTCATAACGCCCTCCACTCAAACACGACATAATCAATATTCAGCGGGCCTCCGGAATAAAACAGGTCAGAGAGTGTGCTGCTGGATGTGCTGCAAAGGGCAGAGGGAAACAGCGTGGGACGTCTTTATCATCATGGCTGGCATTTTGCCGTCGGTCCATTTATACTAATTGCGTCATTCCACTCATGACTCATTCAATACTTTGGTTGGTACACGTAAACGTTGGTACACGTTGGTACATGTACACGTTAAAAAATGCACCTTTATTTTACAGGGTGCTATCAAAATCATAGTCATAGTGCATCAATAACGGACAAGTAAAGGGACGACGCAAGAAGTATCTAATTCTCTGTCCGGAAATTCAGCGAAGTCCATATGCTCTCCTCACTTCTTTTCCACTAGATATCAATGCATCGTCATTAGTAAGTTATCCATGACAATGCGGGACCAGATAATTACTTAACTCAAATAGGTATCTTATCTATTGCACAGAGCATTCGGTAATAATTACCATAATAACAGTCTCAAGTGAACTCCTAACACAACATTTTTAATGAGTTAAAATATGTAATTTGCAAGAAGTTAAAATATTTCGTTTTTACAGATTCAAATTGATTTACATTTTTAGAATGGTAATGAAAGGCAAAATAATACTAATATGACACAAATTAGCCCGCTATAATGCAATTAAGTTAATTATGAATATTTTGTATAGTAATATCAAGCAATTATGTTAAACAATACTCACTAAACAATAAATAACTCATTTTACTCATAGTGCCGTCATTTTGCCTGCAAAATGTATGCTACGTTTCATTTTTAGCTGGAATGGTGTCTTCATGTAAATTTCGCCGGTCAGACTGTTTTCATTGTAATGAGAACAGCCGAGGTCGACAGGGCCGCCACAGGCCACGAGTGAATGACGGCACAAGTGGCCGGGTACTCCCTGGTGGGCTTCTACAGTCCGACAGCCAAGGTCTCTAAAGCGGAACGACCGCAGGGGTTCGAGGTTATTGCGACTGCACTCACGTTATAGAGATAAAAGTAGCTGCAATACGACATATCACGTTGTTTGTATCCATTGCACTTTGGAACAGAAATGAATCTTGCAAAACCCATTGACGTGCGATGTCTGCGTTGCGAGTGGTCACACCGATATCGTGCCATCTATATGTTCTTAGAAGTATGTGAGAAACTTTAAACAGCACAGCTTACAGTGCTTTTAAACAGCACATGATACATTCATGACTTTTGCACACATACTGTTCATCATGTGGCAAGACAAACCCCACAGCACTTCACATAAAAATGTGTGCCGACGGTTAACAAACATTTTCTTCTGAAACATACAATTTGACGAAATCTCTTCTGAACCAGATGGCAATGTCTAAGTAACTTCATGCTAGACCATCGTAAACTCCACCAGGCTCCTTGGTGCATGCAGATGGATCACAAGGTTTGCAATTTGAAACGGCGTTAACAACTTAACAATTTAAAACGACATTAACAACTCATCCAGAAAGCTCAAATCACCTGGAGGTTGGCATCGAACGGGTGGTCGCCTCTGTCCAGAACAACCCGTAAAAGTTCACTTGGCTTCGATCTTGGTCTTTAGATCTCAGCAAGATGACTCTGCGAAG
Organism: Balanus nubilus; assembly: GCA_031763405.1. Taxonomy (NCBI): domain Eukaryota; kingdom Metazoa; phylum Arthropoda; class Thecostraca; order Balanomorpha; family Balanidae; genus Balanus; species Balanus nubilus. The sequence continues at coordinate 6,044 of JARFNZ010148664.1, forward strand.
AAATTATCTCTGTGAATTAACACGCACTCTGGAGGGGGGGGGGGGGGAGGAAGCAAAGTATGCCCCCTCATGTATTTTAGTGCCTGCCTAAAATTCAACAACACACATTGTGTGAAAAATTTTACCTTGGGTCACGTCAGGTCAGGTCACCAGGTCTGGTCAAAGTACGGACATGTGAAAATAACCATCCTGCAAGTTCGCGGTTGTGCCGTGGTCACATTTTTAGCGGATCGGTTTCAAACTTTTAGGATTTCATAAGAGGGCAGGTACTTACAACTTATGTATCTCGGATTTTCTCATCTCGGTGACCTGAGGTCATGTCAAATTACTGGCTTCCCCATAATAAACCAATAGGAAAATCCAGATCATTCCTATTCCGAGGAAACGCCCCATATCTGTTAAATTCTTTCAGTATCACGTAACCTTAGGCTGTTCTTGATGATCAAGGTGCAATTATTGAACAGTGACGTTATCAAGAAGGTCATCTGAGGTCACGCGAAGTCACTTACGCTTTTTTGCCAGTAACTTTTGAGAAGAGATAGAAACGTGCGAAAGGCACTAATCTGTTTGTCCCGTCAAGGCGCATCGACTGATATGCAACATTAACTTTTTAGGTCAACACGTGACCTTGACCTGAGGTCAAATTTAGAAGTTAACCTTGCAAGGTTACCGTGTATGTGTATAAAAGCGCCCTGACGTGAGAAACACGATGGTGACAAAATACTGTTCTATCTTAATCAGATCAATAGTTATTCGCGAGAAGTTTTTTCCCTGGAAAATGGTCATTGACATTTGATAACGTCTACAGCCTAAACTATTCACCTGAGATCAAATCTGATGCAATATTGCGATAGAGAATGTCAAGAACTTTCGATTTTTTAGAGCAAAAATTATGAAGGTCGGTTAGTTAGGCCCTAATTTGAGAAAAATTTGAAAATTTCACTTCATTTGACCTTACAAATATTAATCTAGAGTCATATAAATTGCACACAGTAGATTTCCCGAACGCCCATTTCTATCCTATAACTTTCGTTATTCTATCTCTCATGGGAGCCGAGATGGTATGGGGGACAGATTCTGCCAGCCCCCTCCAGGGCACTAAATTCTGAGACCCCCTCCACGGCGCATGTTAAAGGGACTGCCCCACTTTGAGTTGAGGTAGCCAATTTGGCGGCTGTATTTCGAAACTGCAGCACTTATCATTCAAAATAATCACAGTTATCTGATCTTTGAGAAATGTAAAGTTGATTTTGTCAGTTTGGGCTTTTCAAAGGACCGCCCGCTTATCTATCGAAGACTGAAAATTTCACGTTAACTTTAAACGTGAATACCTTCTGAATTAAGCGATATTTTCGTGAAATTAGGAGACCACCGTGGCTAGCAGATATTGCCTGGCATTTTGACATACAATACAGCTATATTTGACCACTTTTAGGAAGGTGGAACAGACCCTTTAAAGACGTTACGCATATAGCCTAATATCTGCAGCTATAATCTCTGGCAGCGACGTCCTGCTCAGATCCAGAAACTGAGATCGATGTTGGGGGAAGCTTATCGGGCTTATGGACAAAGACGCCCGCCCAGTTTATTTCGATCTCCACCCTGTCAATCCAAGTTTCCGGACATTTTTGGGGTATGGTATCCCACTTTTCCCAAAGATCAAAGCCTTGTGATGCATCTTCGGATCAACTTGCACCAAGGATCCTGGTCGAGTTTACGATGGTCTAACATTAAGTTCCTTAGACATTGGTATCTGGTTACGAAAAGATTTCGTCAAAATGTATGTCTTAAAGGTAGTGTGTCTACTGACATTGGCCCTATAGAGTTAAAGACACATTATTGTAAAGCAGATGTTTTTTAATCAAGTCATATCTGCATTTCTCCGGTATAAACCTAGTTGCTGAGATATTCCGTTTACCCCAGCATTGGTATGGAATACAAAAGTTAGCGGTTTTACCCCACCCTGCTTCCACCACTATAATTTTATGCAATTTTGCCAACGTACCGATAGCGCCTAAACCAACCATATTTCGACAAAACAGCTCGTGAGCGCTGATTCATAGCATTGAGCATTCATAGGGAAACTCGGTTCTGCTTCGACTGTTTGTTTATAATTTCCATTCGTCTTCACGGTCATAGAATGTCTTACGTGCGCCATATAGCATTACTTCCTTCGTCTGTTTGCCTTCACCATAGTAAGGCCGAGTTTCATCGATATGTAAATCTAAATATGCCGAAACAATTCAAAAATTAAATTAATTCGTTTCGAAAATTCAATTAATTGAGGCCCATACATAAATTGTACGTTCTAGAAAAAAACATAAATTTTGAGAAAAACAATTTGGGCGATGAAAAACAGTAGACACACTCCCTTTAAAAAGGGCCCTGTCATGGTGCCATGGTGGCCTATCTGTTCTGCAGCTGCATCGAACGTGCTGTACAGGCTGAATGCGGATGTATTGAGTGGTCCTGGTAGAATATATACCAAGGACCATGTGTGTGAAACTCCAAGTCAATGTGCTTGTTTTCATGCAGGTTGTAGCCTTTTTGTTACTTGGTATAATATCTATCCTATCAGTATAGTAGTAAGTATTAGTATAATATTAGTATAATACTAGTATAGTATTTTATCACAAAATATTTGTCCTAATTTATTGTCCACATCCTGTACTACCAGACGTCCTTTCTTCCCAGAAATGCACAGCTCCACATATCTTGCTGTATCGCGGATAAGTACATACTTTGTAGTTCTACGTAAACAGTCCTTACGCTGTCCGGTATTACACTCTGTTTTCTTTCCTACTGAAGCTGATGCAACATGGCGGCCCGGATAGCCCAATGTCATCAACTATACTGCAGCACCGCTGCAGCATGCTTTGAACTTTTACCCCGCCACTGCAGGAACAGTGTAACATGCCGCATTCACCGCTCTGCAAAACAAGCCATTTGATGGCATGCCATCATGTTTATCTGCATATGTAGCCGAATTGCGGCGCAACGGTACAATGGGATGCACAGCTAAGACATTTCACACATTATGTTATTGCATCGCAATGCAGGCTGCCTATACAACACGCTTGCAGCGGAGAGAAGACGGTTCTAGCCGACTTAATAATGCCAGCTTATATTCGTGCCCCTAGATGACGCTGTAGTAAACGCCTGAAATTATGCTGTGCCGCATAACCGACGACCGCGGTCTGCGTAGTACCAAATGGGAGGGGAAGGTAACGAGATGTTTTTTCCTCAGTATGGTAACCATTCCCTTGCCGTTTTGGACCACTATGCTAACGCTGCTGCACAATTTGAGTTGACTAGGTAGGACCGTTGGCGTCTTCTGTCCATTGCAAGTGAATTGCGTAGTGGGGGAGACCGGGGTCAGCTCGGTATGTTTTTGTTTTGTTTCTTTACGCGATGTAGGCTGGATATTACATTTATATGTTTGATATCGTATAGACATCATATATATCAACACAGTACAAAATTCAAACGAACTAAACGTTTCTGCTTGGTGCTATATTCAGTTAAAACAGTCAACGCCGAATATCTAAAATTATCCGTGCCGGGTCAAGTTGGTCCACTAAATAAAATGTTGATTATAACACATGCGCGCATTTGTACGACTTGTATGACTGGCAACTGTCATCTGGTAAACGCCACGGAAGAGTGACTATCTACTGTTAGCCCAAATATCGCCTGGCACATCAAGATGGCAATGCCTGTCAAGAAAGAGAGCAAAAATCAACGGGTCAGAATTTGGAGCAATCAATTCTATGTTTCAGTTAGGATAAGAGCTCCTATTAGCGCCCCATCCTGATTTGCGACCCCCCACCGTACACAGAAATTGAAACCAGATACAGTTCGAAGTCCTGCTTCAAAAAGTCGGTCATGTGTGTTTCACCAATTTTAGTTTTTCCCTGTCTGGTGATTACCACGGTAAAGCACTCCAGGCGTGTTGAAAGAAAAAACGCGTTTTTCTTACGTCGTT
>JARFNZ010148675.1:0-10027 GCA_031763405.1 Balanus nubilus
GCGTCCGGCTGGCCCAGCGACGGCCTGCCGCGCCGGAGACATGCGACGGACGACAGACGGGTGTCGCGGCGGTCACACACGTGTAGGCACAATTTGAACCGTGTTATCATACGGTGTTCACTTATCCTTCGGTTTGTAAAAGACCAATGTGAAGTATGCTGATGAAGTATGCCCTTCCGACTAGTTCGTGCTAATTGGAAAAATAAGTGTTCGAATTGTTTAAAATAAGTGAACTTATGGATTGCTGACTACATTTATGAATATGATTGTGAACAAAAATTAGTGAATAATTAAAAGGAATATTTTACAAGAAATGACTCTGGGTTTCTCACGGAAATGCACTGAATTTGAATGAGTTGTTAAGATGGTTAGTACTATCTTATACTAATGGAATGCATACTTTGGAATTAAGTGAATGGCAAACTCGAGCTAAAATATGCATAAACTAATAGTACCAGCAAAACTACAGAAGAAAGAAACAAGGAATAAAACGAGAGCATGCTGGAAAAAAAGCTGTGAGAATTTACCAGTAATTAAAATGGTTCGAACCGATGAATGAACAAAATGAGGCTGGTACCTGCTGGACAAGTGATCACATTAGCGTCCGGTCAGGTGCAGGGACTCACTGTACCCAGAGTCGGGGTACGCCTGGAGGCTCAAATCTAAGGGTGTATCACATAGGCAGCCCTCAATGTGTACCCCACAGCGGTGACAGAAGAGCCCCTGTGGCCCCTGCTCAAATGATTCCTCTTCCTCGTCTACTTCCAGCCCAAGCTCCGGTTCCTCCTGCGTTTCCTATGCCAGGCCAAGCTCTACCTCTTCCTCCTGTTCCTCCTGTCCCTCCTCCTGTTCCTCAGGTCCCTCCTTCTGTTCCTCCTGTCCCTCCTCCTGTTCCTCCTGTTCCTCCTTCGGCTCTTCATCTTCCTCCTCCTTTACCTTAACCTCCTGCTCTTCTCCCTCCTCCTCCTCTTCTTGCTCTTGCTCCCCCTCCTCTCCTTCCACCTCCTCCTCCTCCTCCTGCTCGTTGTCACCCTCCTCGTCAGGGCCGGCCGGCTCGGGCACCCGGTCCGCCGGCCCCACCCGTGGAGGAATCAGCGGCACATACTGCATGCGAGGCGGCAGCGGCGGGTGCATCCCGAACATGGCGACCTGCTGCGGCTCCACCGGCATGTAGGCCCCACGAGGCGGCAGCACCTGCGCCTCCGGTAGACCCGCCACCAGTTGGCGCCACTGCTGGTTCAGCGCCTGGACCATCTGGCGTTCAATGTGGCCCAGCAGGTTCATCTGCTCTCGCAGGTCAGGCCGTCTAGGCCCCTGTCGCTGGCGGCGCTTCGCGCGCGGATCAAGCATGGGGCCGGCGTGCTCAACACGCACCTGAAAATGAAGGCAGGGTTGCAGTTAGTTTCTCGCAATAAGACTCTCCACAGGGAAACAAGATATATGGGAACATGTTACAGTACATGAGCGTTAAGCTTCCAGATCACCATTGTTGAGCTTCAGTCTGTTTTATAGTCATAACGGCTGGATAATATTTGAGACCGGATGCTCTTTTTCAATTTCGTATCAGCCGACAAGATACCAAAGTGGTAATTATCTTACCTCTGCCTGTATGCCTCCTAACTGGGCGGCTGCACGCCCTTGCAGCAACCCAAACACCTCGTCTATCATTTGCTGCTGCTGCTGCTGCCATAGTTGCTGCTGCTGTTGCTGCTGCTGCCACAGCTGCGGTTGCTGCTGCATCCACAGCTGTTGTTGTTGTTGTTGTTGTTGTTGTTGTTGTTGCTGCTGTTGTTGTTGTTGCTGCTGCTGCTGCCGCAGTTGTTGTTGTTGTCGCTGCTGCTGCTGCTGCTGCCACAGTTGATGTTGCCGCAGTCGCTGCAGCTGCACCTGCTGCAGCAGCTGCTCCGGCCCCTCCACCTCCTCCTCCTCCTCCTCCAGCGGTCTGCGTGGCTGCGGGTCCGGGTAGAGGATTCCCAGTGGGGGAATGTACGCCCTCGCTACCGGCTGCGGAAAAGTGTTGTGTTATCTACAAAGCATAATTAGATGACTCTGAAATACTTAATTATGTACTGCACCCGCCTAAAACTGGATATAGAATAATATGACCATGGTTGAAACATGTGGCACGGAATATGGTATTAAGTTTACACATTACATGACGAATCCAGGCATGAGAAATAGAGGAGTGCTGTTAGAATTACATCCTTCACAGGTTAAGGTTCCAAAGTGGTACCCTTGAAAGGCGTCGCCGCACACTGCACATCTCCTCTGGCAACAAACAGAAACGTTCAGTGAACACAGGGTGGAGGCTGGAGGACATTGCAATAGGTGTGACATTCATTTAATAAAAGGAAAACGTGGCTGGATGCAAGATAATGGACAAGAACTGGTAAACGACGTGACTGCACCCGCTTCGTTTTTGCTTCTGTCTAGTTTTTAACAAATTAACTACATTCATTATGATATACATTCTACTGAGAAAAAAAACAGGCGATAAAACTGCCGTTTAAAGTATATTTCATTCACGTAATTGGGCTTGTTCCCGTCGCTCCCCCAAAAAATGAGATGAGTATTAAGGGGGTTTGAGGAGTGTTGTATTTGCGCCGGAAATTGGCCACGGGAGCAAGTTTCGGAGGAGGCATCAGCTGTTTGCGTACAGGAAAGTGGACGGCTCTAAAGTTTGGTAACGTATGGTAATTATTCAACTTAGTTGGTAGCTGAAGGAAAATATGATAAAAAGAAAAATTATTCGAAGCATTGGATTTTTCACTTCTGTTAAAATCTTTGAGTTTTGAAAATATACACGCAAATCGACGTCCTCCAAAAAACATATAATTTCGGAAGAACATTGCAGAGGTTGGAGGAGCCACGATAACGCTCGGAGGACGTCGGAGGAGCTTCAAAGAGGTCGAAGGAACGACGTGAAGAGACCCATTAACTACAAACGATCAAACACCGCGTTTGTCGGACGCCGTTCCTGTACTTACCCTAGGTCGAACCATCCCTCGCATTCGGCCGAGCCGGCCGAGCCTCGGTCGCACCTCATCTTCCACCACCAGCTCCTGGACTCCCTGCGCCAGCTGCAGCTCTTCGGGGACGGGGCCTCCCACCGCGCCTTCGGGCTCCATCGCGACGCGGACGGGCCCTTCCAGCTCACCGGCGCTCTCCTTTCACGATCAGCAGAGCACTTCTTCGGCTTCTCCGAGAAGACGCTGTGGAAGAACTCGCTTGCAGGAACCGCGGACCCACTCAGGAGAGGTCCAGGCCTCGATCCAGTCCGGACACGACTGACCGGCTCGCGTGCCGGTGCCCAGCTCCCAACGTTTCTAACGCCGCGCCGCGACATTCCGCCATCCTAGGTGGCGTCCCGGCCACTCAGAGCGGGCCTGGGTGGCTCCGGCCACGCCTTGTCGAGCGGATACAGAGTCGCCCTGGACCACTGGCGGGTCCTGGGGGGGGGGGGGGCTGGGCATGTCCTCCCTAAAGGACCGAACTCGGCACAAAATTAACACATTTCCGTAATAAAAGAACAACTAAGCAACATACATTAATATAAATATGTTTTATATCAACTACAGATGCATAAAGAACACGTACTAAGGTGATCGTCCACTCCGCACGCGGTAGTGGGCATTTCACGGGTACTTCCTGAGCTCACCTGAGATCTAAGTCAGGCAATTTTTTTGCTTGCACCTTTTGTTTATACATCTTAATTGTTTATTTGCTTCTTATTTCTTTATATACCGGCGCTCCTCTCCTTCCCTTCCCCGCGATGGGGAAGAGACGGCGGAAGCTTCCGTTGTCCGACTCCTGCTCCGAATCTGACCATGAACCTGATGCTCCCACCACTCCTGCCTCCATGGATATTGACTCCCGCCCGACTCCGACCAGCGCTGCCGCTTCTGGCAATCCTCGCCCGACCGACTCTCTTCCTGGTAATGACCCTCGCTCGTCCTCTGACCTCGCCCGGAACTATGACCCTTGCACGTCCTCTGACCTCGCCCGGAGCTATGACCCTCGCTCGTCCTCTGACCCTGCCCGGAACCTTGACCCGCGCCCGAACTCGGCTGACGTACCCGCCCAACCCGTTGTCGAACGCTCCGCCCATGTCGATCACCGTGAGTCTGCCGAACCGTACCTAGCCCCGTTGGGCTCCTACCTGGTCGTGAAACCCTGCGATGACAACGTCTCTTTCCGGAAGATCAACGTTTTCTGGCCCAAAAAGCAAATCGACGCCATCTGCGGTGATTGCGAGGTTGGGATTGAGGCACCGGCCAACGGGACTTTGCTCTTAAAAACCAACTCCCGCGCCCACACGAAGGCTCTCCTGAAGACAACCACCTTCTGCGGAAAGAAGGTGACTGTTTCGCTCCACCACGGTCGCAACTCTTGCAAGGGTACCATTTTCGCTCCCGAACTTCGCCACATGTCTGAGGAGGAGATCCTGTCGGATCTGCGGGGGGATGGAGTGACGCACATCCGGCGGATCACCACGTTCAGAGAGGGCCAACGACGAGACACCAACTTGCTGGTCCTCACCTTCAACTCCACTTCTCTGCCTGAAAAACTGAACATCGGATGGCTCCGCAAGGATGTTCGAGTTTTCGTGCCAAATCCTCTCAGATGCTTCAAGTGTCAACGTTTTGGACATGGTAGCTCCACTTGTCGTCAGAGTGCCCGGTGCCAGAAGTGCGGACAGGCTCCGCATGACGGCTCAGAGTGCACTGCGCCGAAAGCCTGCCTCAGCTGCGGCAGCTCCGACCATCTCGTCTCGTCCTCGCAATGTCCAGTATGGAAAGAGGAAAAGTCGGTGTGTGAGGTGAAAGCGAAGTCCGGGGTGTCCTATCCCGAAGCTCGCCGTCAGGTTAAGGCCTCGAAGGCAACCCCGACTCCGAGAAAGAGTTACGCCCAAGCAGCTCGCGTACAGACTACCTCGAGCAGTACGCAGACCGAACCGCTAGCCGCTCTCCCTCCTCTCAAACTCCTGAAACCACAGACTCCGAAAACAGTCACGACGTCAAAAGCCTCAACAGAGTCGACGCATGCAGACAGTGTCTCCTCATCACCCGCACCCTCTGATGATCCGCCAGTCAGCGACTCGCCCGTGGTAGCCCAGACATCGAAGGGTAGTGATCGCCGTCCTTTTCGTTCCTGGACGAAAGTCCAAAAGTCAGGCCAGCTGCGTCGCGCAGCTTCGCCCTCCCTCAGATGTGGAGATCAACAAGATGACCGTTCATCGAGCCCACCCGTTCGCATTTCCATGGGACACAGCAGGTCGTCAAGCTGGGCCTCACCATCCCGTGGTGCAGGACCTAGTCACAGATAAACCTCATGTCTACTGTACTTCAGTGGAATTGTCGAGGTCTTATCTCTAAGTGGTGCGAGATGAAGAATTTCTTCTCTGTTCTTGCTCCCGTTATAATTGCTTTACAGGAAACTTGGTTCTTACCCACTGATCCGTATAACTTTCATTTATCAAACTACACACTATACAGACACGATGAAATAGACGGACAGCGTAGACATGGTGGTGTTGCGCTGTACGTACAAAACGACTTTACACACAGTGAAATATATTTACATACTGATCTACAAGCAGTAGCATGTACCATGTACATTAACGGAAGAAATATAGATATTTGTAGTATTTATATTCCTCCTAACTATGACTCAGATGAAATATTAAGAAGTTTAAATGACTTAGCAAATCAATTTAATAACCCTTTCCTTCTTCTAGGTGATTTCAATGCCCATAGCCCAACCTGGTGGGATGGGCAGTCGTTGAATCATAAAGGAAGACAAGTGGAAGATTTCATAGACACACACAATTTGGTAACCCTAAATTGCAACCAACCAACTCACTTCAACTTGTCGCATAACACGGAATCCGCTATTGACCTGTCGCTCTCCTCGGCTTGTCTCGGTACTTGGTTCCACTGGAATATAGACAATGATGTGCATGACAGTGATCACTATCCCATTTATCTACGATTTACATTTTCGCTTGCTGGCACACCTTCTTTTTCCCCTCGTTGGAATCTGGACAAAGCAGACTGGGTTAAGTTCACCGAGCTTTGTGAATTTCAACACCAAGAACGCTTTGCTCATCCAGTTGAAGGAATATCGTATATTACCGAAACGATCATCTCAGCAGCATCTCAAAGTATTCCAATAACAAAACCATGCAAAAGAAACATCACTGTACCGTGGTGGTCTGACGAAGTCAGAAGGGCTATTGCGAAAAGGAAACGAGCTTTTCGATTATATTTACGAATTCCTACAGAACAGGCATTAGTGACAAGAAATAAAGAACGGGCAAACGCCAAACGTATCATCAGAGCAGCCAAAAGAGAGTCGTGGCAACATTTTCTGTCATCGTTTACTTCCTCTACTCCTTTAGGCCAGATATGGAACTTAGTTCGTCGTTTAACTGGGAAACGTTCATGTCCCAGTATCCCTGTTCTTCGACTTCCAGGAGTCGTTGATCCAATTAGTGATCCGAAAGAAGTCGTCAACTGCTTTGCCGAACACATTGCACATACAAGTTCAAACGCACGTTATTATCGTGGTTTCGTAGAAGTTTCACGTCCGCGTTTCTTCGTCGATCCAAATAATTTCGCTTCTAACAACAATGAAGATGATAATGTTCCATTTACACTGCAGGAGTTAAACGATGCTATTAGCTCTGCAGGAAATACGTCTGTGGGACCTGATAAATTGCATTATTCCTTTTTTCGCCATCTTTCTGAGCATTCCAGGCATATTGTGTTACAAGTATTTAACGATCTTTTTCATCGCCACATATTTCCAAACGGGTGGAAGGAAAGCACAGTCGCCGCTATACTTAAACCTGGAAAAGTTAAACACAACCCAAATAGCTATCGTCCAATCGCCATGACAAGCTGTCTGGGAAAATTACTCGAGCGAATGATATCAAAGCGACTTACATTTATACTACAACAACAGGATTTACTTTCCAAATTCCAATGCGGCTTCCGCAAACACCATAGTCCCATTGACCACATAATTCGACTCGAAAGCGATATACGGAAAGGATACAAAAAGAAACAACACACGACTGCAATTTTTCTAGATATTAAAAACGCTTTTGATATGGTATACAGACCCGCACTGATTTACAAAATAAAACAACTTGGCATAAAAGGAGATCTTGCACATTATTTATACAACTTCCTTACAGGTAATAGGCGATTCCGAGTGAAACAGCGGTCAATTTTCTCCGATATCTACGAAACGGAGAATGGACTTCCACAAGGTAGTTGCTTATCCCCACTTCTGTTCAACATAATGATAGATGACTTATTCCATGATATTCCTCCTGGAACATCATTTTCGTTGTTCGCAGATGATAGCGCACTTTGGTGTACAACTCCAGATTATGATGCTGGCATACAACGATTGCAGTCGGCTCTTCACAAAGTTGAAGAGTGGTCGAAGACGTATGGTCTGGAATTTTCTGTGGAAAAATCGGCATGTATGATATTTTCGAAACATCCTGTTACAACACCATCAAACCTCCCTAAATTAAATAATGCGACCATTCCCCTGGTACCACATTTCAAGTTCTTAGGAGTCGTGTTGGATAGAAGGCTGTCCATGAACCAACATGTTAAACACATACAAGCTAAATGTAAGAAGAGAATGAATCTTTTTAGATGTCTCACAAGTACCGAAGTTGGTGCAGATCGCTCCACATTACTCCGACTCTGTAAAGCCATAGTTCTGCCTATTATTGAATACGGCGCAGTTATGTACGCTCATTTCCTAATCTAGAAGGAACTCCAAGCCACGTTTAGTTATGAGGAATATAAGATAAGTACAAACTTATCAGGGAAGATTGTTTTAAAACGTCTAGCAATGCATAAGGAAGCGAAATCTGATGAGATTTATGAACTTTGTGAACTTCGTGAGATCCGCCAGTGAACGAGTTAGCACATTCTGCTTGCTGCTTGAAATAATTTGTGTAGCCGATTGTAGCTGCAATCGCTTATGGAGACTTCATCACGCAATGAATTTCTAACACCACGTGGGCCTTCCGGCAGAGACTTTAACTGCTAGTATGGGTCTAGCACCACGGGACGGGTCCTGCCTGCGACCGATGCATTCTGGCATCAGCGACTCTAACCGAGGGTAGGTATGTGCAATTGTATAGCCAGTGGTGGCGGATGGTATTTTCGGGTGGAGGGGCAAAACAGTCTCGAATGCCCCCCCCCCCGAAGAGCGTAGTCCCTCTGAGGCATGAGGGACTCCAACATCACCACTAAAGGCCCTTAAACCGAACGAAAATTCCATCCCCTACTAAACGAAGACTCCCTTAGGACAACAGCGGACCACGGTAAAGTGTCACGGGCTACTCGACAACACATTCGCCGCTTTTTGGTTGACAAATAATAAGAAAATATACAGTTCCCGAGGAACCCCGCAAATTTATGGAGGGCAAAACCGTATGTGTGTACCCTCAAACATTTTGGGAGGAGGGGTGGCTGCTCCTTCTCTTCCACCCTGTTTCGACAACACCGTGTATTAGCGCCACACGAAGTGGTCCGTAGGTGATTTTAGTTGATGCGTTGCACCCAGTGCCACGTATTTGTCCCCATGATGATAAGAAATATGGATTCACATGGCATGATCTTGGCTTAGAATAACCATTCTTTGCTAGACTGTCAAATGTATTGTTTTCGATAGGCAGCTAGTATGCCAAATATATAAAATAAGATAAGCACGTCTTCACTTCATGGTTAAAAATGAGTAAATACATAGGTATGTATATGGTACCCAGGTAAGTTAATTTTCAGTTTCATTGTTGTTCGCTTATTTTCCGCTGTGGTAATGGTATCTTTAACAACGACCACCACAGCGCTATTGAAAAGCGATGTTGTGAAACACGGCGAACCAAGGACACTTAAATTACGTTCACAAAATGCAACATCTGTAGGAGTATTGCAAAACATGTAGGGTAGATTGGGGTAAGGTGCATATCTTAAGGGAAAACACCTACAACTCAGCCAAGACGAAGCGTTATGCTTACTTCTTATAATTGTAGGAAACATTGATAAGTTCTCTTCATCCTGTAACAATTTGACGCCTCTGGCCCCAGTGTAAATAATATATTTTTTTGCATTTTAAAGAGGATTGCAAAAAGGAGTCTTACCCATACGCGGGGTAAAACGCCCACCCAGAAGAAATAAATTGATATATTAGAAAATGTGAATTTTCAACGAAAGCGACCAAATTTTAGCCCCGGTCTCCTCGGTATCAAGTTTTCGGCTAGTTTTAAGCATGCAATTGGCATTTTGTCAGTGCCCACGATGAGGTCACTTGACAGCAATGAGGTCAAAGAGGTTCGTGGTGGGCGTTTTACCCCGAGCTGATTTTGGGCGTCTTACCCCAGAGCATGATTCACAATGTCTCCATGCATCGCTAAATATCTGTGGCAAACTTGGTGCCGCCAGCATTATTACGTTTTTCTTAAATGCCACCAAATACCGAAAGAGGAGTGTGAAAGTAGACATACCAAAACGCTGCAAAAAAAACTGTCATTCCAAGAAGGTTTAATTTTAGAACAGATGGGTAAAAAAAAACATTCAGGCTTATCACTTTTTAGGCATGCTTGTTAAGCACGCCCATTTCCGTCCATAGCCAGTAACATAGTACTGCTACCTTGCGGCAACAACAAACGCTAGCAAATATTCATAGTTTTTTTTCGGTAGAGGGGGGTGGGTGGGCTTAACCGACTGGGCGTCTTACCCCACCCTGCCCCAGTTATCGCTGTGAAATGAATGCATCATGGTAATTTTCGTAACTCTAAACCAGATTAGTTTACATCTCATTTCAAACAAATCAATTAAATCACGCCAAAGTGATTAGATGATTAGATTCAATCAAAATCAGTCGACAAAGTTACCTTTCCAATCAAAGTAATCAAAGGAATTAGCTGTAAGGCTTCGATTAAATCAATTCAATAACGGGTCACTCTTCGTCACGCCACAAATAGCCACAAGGCAGA
>JARFNZ010148686.1:0-10026 GCA_031763405.1 Balanus nubilus
TTAGGAGCGAATCGGCAGGGGCGGTTGCATCACCCCCCCCCCCCCCTACACGGAGACGCAGCAGTTTTGTCCTACACCGGCGAGGGTTAAAGGACAGGACTGATTTTAAAACAACGTATATAATAGGGCAGAATCACGAAACAACGTTTAAATTATTCAATATACTTCTGAAATACGAGATGTCAGACATGTTTTCCGTATGTATAAAAACCACTTCTGTGCTTGACTGCATGAGACGCTGTCAGTGCTGATTCAAACATTTTTGTAACCTCTCATATTTAATTAGTTATTTGAATCACACATAATTATATGGGTAAGCGGGGCGACTTTTTCACAGAGGCCTTTAAGATAGTGGTTTGGAATATCAAGTGATCGAACTTTTAATAAATAAATACATGTAGTTATCTAGAATATAAGCTGACTGCGTGCTTTCTTAATGGACTTGTCAATTTTCTTTGTCTACTGTGCATCTAAAAACTACGAGTTGTGCACCGAAATGTAAACTTCTGCAAACCTTAGAACAGCTGCGCCAACTTGCTGATTGGAAAACTATCTGCCAACATTTCGTCCCAACTTCATTAATTTAATGGCGTCTGTCCTATGTCATTCAAAGAGGCTCGTCCTAATCCATACAGATGCAAAAGGCGGGCATCTATCTTCATCAGTGTAGCACTGAGTGCATATTTTCATTGGGGCTGGCATGATTCACGAGTGCTGGGTGGACAACGTTCGTCATAGCTCGAATGAATATTTCACCAGAGCCTCGGACTATCTTTTTCTGAGAAGCCACTGGGACACCGAGAGGACCAAACCGAAGCCGCAGAAATGTAACACAAAAGGTGACGGGGAGTTGCCCGTCACTTTCAAAATTATCTGTTAACGTCACTCTCCACTCTCAGGTTCACCAGTATGTAACCAAATTCAGTTTTTGCGGGCCCGGGTGGGCTCGCTCCTCCGGCGGGTCGTGCGGCGTGGTGGTGAGCTGCTGCAGGCGATGACCGGTGATGCGGCGGCAGTTGTGTTGAGTCTATGTATGAGATATGCGTTAAAGTTGGCGCCCAGAGTCTAACTTCAGAGCTTCAGCGCCAGTTCTACGTTATGTATTGTGATGTTATGTTGATGCTCTTCAACAATAAACTTGTTGATGATGATGATGATGATGAACTCGATTGTTACATGTACTGGGGCCAGGGGCGGATGCAAGGGGAGGGGGGCGATGGGGTCTATAGCCCCTCCCTTGGCCGACTTAATTTTGTGATTTCACCTTGGTTTTGTTATTTTGGGGGCCTCCTCAAAATAAAGTGAACCAAATCCGAGGAGTTTAACCAAATTTAGGGGTAGGTGTACATTATTGGGGTAATTTATCCGACTTGTTAGCTTTTGACATTTAGCTTTTGCCATTCTCATCCAGTTTCAGCTAATGTGGTCCTTGGCCGTCACGGAGTCATTGCCGAGTGGAGAGTCTTCTGTGTGGTACCGGGAGCCTCCTACTGGTGCTGTGGTCTGTTAAGCAACGATGCCATCCTTTGTATTACCGAAGGCCTCCTGTCTAGGAGGCCTCTGGTAATTACTGGGAGCCTCCCAGATCTAGTACAGGCGCCTCCTGTTTAGTAACGGTGTCACCCTGTTTATTACCGGAGGCCTATGTAGAACCAGGAGCCTCCTTCCTGATACCATGGGCCTCCTGTTTAGTAACGGTGTCATCCTGTTTATTACCGGAGGCCTATCTAGAACCAGGAGCCTCCTTCCTGATACCACGGGCCTCCTGTTTAGTAACGGTGTCATCCTGTTTATTACCTGCCTCCTGTCTAGCACCGGAAGCCTCCTATTTAGTACCGGGGGCTCCTATTTAGTGGCGTTGTCATCCTGTTTAGCACCGAAGGCTTCATGTATAGTACCTGGAGCCTCCTGTCTAGTACTGGGGGCCTCCTGTTTAATAACGATGTTATACTGTTTATTACCGGATGGCTCCCGTATAGTACATGGAGCCTCCTATTTTGTGACGTTGTTCTCCCGTTAACCCTAGAGCACTAACCTTACATTTTTTTAAATCACCATCACTACCCATGGGTATCGCATATCCTAGAATACATTTTGATGTTTAAGAAAAGATAAATTGTATTGTTTATGGTTGCTGAAAAATTGGGAAATATTGACTGTTGCTATTGATCTGGCAATGATAAGTATCAGAGGCCACGTTCCCTTAGCAGACAAATAATCCAATGAAATCTTCATTCAAAATATGACAATTTTGAGATCTTTGATAAAATGTACAAAACAACTTTTCAGCCAAAGTCATCATACAGCTGTCAACTTCTTCCACATCCATTGGGCCACATCTGAGGGTGTTGTCGTCACTTGGCAGTGTCGGGTTCTGGATGGTGAAGGCGGTCTTTTGACCGAACGTTCGACTTTAGCGGCCTCTACCGTGGGCACTAGTAAATGCAACATGTCGGCTTTCCTGTCTCCGCCTGCGTAGGGATGTTGACTGAAGGTACTGAGACGTTGGGCCCGCGCGGGGGCGGGGCTTGCACGTGACGTTCGTTATGTCACCACACTGGGTACGAGATACCCATGGTTAGTGATCTAATGTTAATTGCTGGATGCCTCCTGTCTTGTACCGGGAACTTCTATCTAGTACGGCCTATCTAGTACTCCTCCTGTCTAATAACGTCTACTCAGGTCTACTTTGCTTAGGAAGAAGTATCTTTTGAAGATAATTTAAGGATGAACCGGATCACTTTCTATCCGGATAGTCGATTTTCACACTTTCCGGTATCCTTGTATGTAATATTCCTTGGTTCATTGCGAGTCCGGAAACATTTTTTTCGGACTCGAAAAAAATGTTTACAACCTAAAACAACCTATGATGGGACGTAAATGTAAATATGCGAACTAACTGTAATTGAGAAGTTTATCTACCGACATCATTATGCAAGTGAAACGAAAGCTTTGTGTTCATTTGTTCACCACTAAAACCGATCTGGAATATGAAAACGGTTATTTTCCAAATATTTTGTTTTCTGAATCCACTACCATACCGTAAAAACCTGAGGATGCATTACCATAACAATCACACAGCTGAAAAATGGGAGCATCCTTAACCAATACCCACCCAAAATGTATGCATAATAGCTAGTACAAACATCATAATTAAAATTGTAGAAAATGTTGTTTTATTTCTTCTTTTGGTTGGTGTAAATTGCATCAGCAATGCTTCCGCTAGTCATCCAGCATTTTAAGTAGTTTTATCAAGAAGTGCGTTAAGCCCAGAATGTACCTCTGATTGACGGATTAACTACTGAGGCAAAAAAAAAGTTTTAGCTTTACTCAGAGCGCACTCGCTCGTTTATCAGCGACCTCGGCGCTTTACTGGTAAAATAATGAAGCGCACTGACGGGGGGTGCTCTTCGCCACACTCTCTCGGGTTTTTCTTCATGAATAGTGGAAAACGACGCACACCTATCACGCTATCAATTGTATACATTTTTTTATTTCTTATTTTAGGTCATTTCAGTTCGTAGGCAGCGGAGTGCCTTCTTCGGACTGTTTTCACATAAAAATAACCGACATGATTTCCTACAAGTGATATTCGCTGCCAAAATGGGGAGTGCTCGGATTAAACCTGCCAAATAACTCCACCACCCGGGGTTGATAGGTCACTGGGAAAGTGAATGAAAACCTGAGCAAAATATTTTCACTTCCAGACCTTTAAAAGCTGGGTCGCCTCATCTCAACTCGGTCGATTTCAGGTCCTTGTCGAAGGAGACATGGGCCTGCATCTGTTCCTGCGGGCATGGTGGCAGACCCAAGAGTGGTAGCAGCGTGCTCGCACAGATTTATCGTCCAGCTCCGTCCGCGACAGCGACATGCTATTTGTCTCTCAACAAGATCGATATTCGTTCAGGCAAAATGAGATAGGCAAATTGAGGGAGGCTGTAAAAGAGGCTAGTGTCGTTTTCGGCGAGAGTCGCGGCTATTCAGGCTTTTCATGGAAACTGCAGTTTCCATTTTGGGATGTCTTAAAATACTAGTAATGATTCCCTGGGTAATGGTTGTCAGTGAAATACAGGCACTTCCAGATTACCTGCCGGCTGCCGCCGATAGTTAAATGGCTATTGAAGGGAAGTGTCCACATTACACATGGGGTTTTGAACTGAGATAGCATAATTATAGATTGACTACAGAAACCAAATGATTTAAGGTTCAGTTGTTCCAAAAGTCTACCAAGACGTCTCTAGTGAAGGGTTGGTTTTGAAATGTCGTTTGTTTACCAGATGGCCGTTTTTGTCAAATGTGCTGGATATCCGATACCCCCTGACATCGGATCCCTCGGTAGCGGCGTTAACAGGCTAGCGCCCCGCCAAGCCGCTCGAGCCATCGAAGACTGTCCTGAGCCCTGCCTGTTGTCGGAGACCGTCCTGAATTGCAATATTTGTCATTTTCATCCCAGAGTACCCATTACAGCCAAGTTTTGAGGAGCCTTTGAAGGTCAACACTTCCCTTTAAACTTTTTATTGACGGTATGTGTGGGGGGACTAGTCGGTCCCCGAAGGTATCCCGTGTACAGCTCATTTAATAATCAAACTAAGATCGCCAAACGTGAATTTTTCTTACATGTCACTGCGCATCAAATGCTGTGCCTTTTCCTAAGCAAGCTGCAATTTAGAGGCTGGTCCAGAACCGTTTTTGGGGGGCATTTGCGAGCGTTTTTGACCCGAAACCTTTGCGTGGTTAAACACTCATGGAGAGTTTTTTTTTTAGAAAAAAATATGAGTTAGAAGACAGGTAAATGCTCTTTCAGATGTCTAACTCGATTTTTCAAAGATTGTAAATGCCATTTAATAAAAATTGTCCAAAAGTATACATTTTTAATTGAAAACGAAATACATCCCAGAGATAACATACTACTTAATATACCCAAGAAATATCAAGTTGATGTCTTGATATTCGATGACCTGAGGTCAGGTCAATTGCTCGCCTTCCCACTATGAGTAAATGGTGAAAAATCCTTCTGATACATTTTATATCAGTCAAAACTATTTCGAATCATGTCATCTTAGGCAGCTTCTGATGACCCATTTGTGGTCATTCACACTGTAAAAGGTCATTCAAGGTCATATGATGTCATAAACACTTCCTTGTCAATAACTCTTAACAGGATGAAGGTAAAGACTCACAACCGGTGCATAGGGTTTGTTTCGCCAAGACACGTCTTCTTATATGGAACTTTACCTACTTAGGTCACCTTGACCTTGACCTTGACCTGAAGTCAAATTTTGGGATTGATTGATTTTGGATTGATTGCTTTTGAAATTTGGAATTGATCTAACCAATCTCCGAGTGAGTGATGCCGATACCGACATTTCACGAGCTGAGAAGTTTTCTCTCAAACTGCCCGTAACATTGACCTGACTGTTTGATCAATATCCTCACAAATGCACGATCACCAAACACTAATTGTGCCTGCCCGCTCGACCGTGGTATTGGTAATCAGTTTGGTGACGTCACATGGTCTGATGACGTCACGGAAGTTGAGCCTGACCGCATATTGGGCAATTTAGGCCAATGCTTAATCCTTGGCCGGCCTCGTAAAACACACTCGCCGGATCATAATCTAAGCAGGCAATCTCGGCGGATTTACTGTATACCCGTAGAGCCGACAGCAGCCCTGGTGGCGCGGCAGCCAGGCATTTTCAGCACGAGTTTATACCGTGAGCTTCTCCGCCGCACCGCGTTTTCCACTTTATGCAAAATGGTAATCTCATCACAACGTAATATTCGTCCGCATCAAAAGGAGCATGATAGAGGATCATTTGCCGAGCATTGCACTGCTCTAAACTTGTGAAGTATGATGGAGGTGAATAACATGATAAGTTATGGATTTGCAGGCGTCTTGTAACAGTCATTTTGCTACGCTTTCTCTCCGTTATCTATGGAAATGGACATTGCTCCAAAATGTAATGGCATATAGGCCACGTCCGCCCAGCCAAGCATGGCAGATACCGTTTGTTTTCCCACTGGGACACGAGACATCCCCAGTCGCATTGTCGCCGTCATGCTGTGCGTTAGTAAACGCCAAAACCGCCGGATTGGTTTTAAACAAGAGTATCTACACATTATTCACGAATAACTACACAATTATCATGTATGATGGAGTTTTTTTTTGCGCGGGTAAACAAAGTCATAATTATCTTTCTCCCTCATTATTTACTTTTGCTTCGTTAGCTCGTGGATCGGTTAAATGGAAAGTGCATTTGTCATGCAGAAGATTTTTGCAGATTACGAGCAGCGCTCCACCAGGAAAAAAATGTACATCGAATGCACGTGCATTGTGTTTCCAGTATTTAAGATGTCACTGGTTCACCGATCTCCAAATATGAATACCTCAAATCCTCTTGTTTTTCTGAGTTTGCCAGGTGCATTCAGGTTGGTCAAATGAAAGCATTCATGATTTTGTTAATGAAACTTGAATCTCCTATATACATATCATCAGTGAGCAGGCAGTCACTAAATGCCTGGGTCGCTAGTCAGTCACACACTATTCTATCGAGCTTCTATTCCACCATCTAGCTCTATCCAGCGTGGATAGTCCCTCCAACTAGAGACGTCGGTGGGGTGGGTCGGGGAGAGCCGGTGTCGTCGGTGGGGTGGGGCGGGGAGAGACTCGTTCGATCTAACACTTTGACCAGACTCGGGTCACACGTAGATAACACTCAGGTCACAGGACAAGTGACGACTGTTGATTTTGAAATTTAGAATAATGTTTGAATGAATGAATGAATGGGCATTCCCGCTAATTCCGAGAATGTGAGCGAATGGTTCATCGATCTCCAAATATGAATACCTCAAATCCCCTTGTTTTTTCTCAGTTTTCCAGGAGCATTCAGGTTGGTCAAATGAAAGCATTCATGATTTTTTTTTTTTTAATTTCAAATGAAAGCATTCCCAAATTCATCACCGGTGAACCGGGCGCGGGCGTATGACGGGTGGTGGGTCCGTGGTGCTATTACGCAACAAGCTCTGCTTAGCGGGCACCCGGCCCACAGCCACCCACTCAACCATTGGGACTAATTTTTTTTTTTTTTTTTTAAATGTCTGATACATGTGTGTGACTGTGTAAGTATATCTGGGGAGTAGTGGGGCCAGTCATGTTTTCAACAATGACTACTTTCTGCCTTCTTAAATACTTGGGTGGTTCAATAAGTAAGGTACTACGTGCCATAACTTCTTCGTTTTTAAAGAAAAGGTTTTGGTACTTTAACAACGTAGTATTTAGACATTTGTTATTACATGTCTCAGTCACTTTTTGCGTAGACGCACTTCTCCACAGCTTTCTGACAAACGTCTAAATCCTACACTAAAAAGTTGATTTGTGGTGTCCCTCGACCACTTCTTTACAGTGTATCCAACATCGGCGTTGGTCTGACAGTGATGACTGACCACAAAGGTGGTCTTTAAAGGGGTTCAGGACATACCTCCCGTTACAATGACTCGGAGAAATGTTTTCCAGCCTCACATTATGAGCTAAGATCATCAGCGCTTATTTCATGACGAGTGTACTGCTCCTGTGTGAGCATTTTGGGGACCTGTCATACGCAAGTTATCATTTGATGTTGCTGATGATCCTATTTATTATTGTCTCAATCGAACAAGTAACCTTTCTTAGCCAGTTCACATACATGAATGCATGAATTAGCTTTATCAACTTCTTTTTCACCCGTTTCAGGGCATTGATGCGCTCAGCGGTTTTCCAGATTATGGCATTGCTTCTCGCTGCAATACCATAATCTGGTATTATGGTATGTTTCTCTTTTCACTTTGCAATCGTAACATTAATTGTCTAATATTTTTTGACGGACATGGGTTTCTCTTGATTCCCGTGTGACAGTTTGCCATTAATTTTGGTGGGAAAAACATCCCCAAAGTTTTCCGACAACTCATCGAAAGTATGTCGTTTCAAAGAAGTGCTCATTTTTGTCTCGATTTTTCAGACAAACCAGAAGGGTGTCACTCTCTGAGCTGTACCTAAGGACTCATAGCTCCAATAAACAAATACAGACAAGCAATTTATGAAAAATTGATGACAGATTCACATCATATTTGTTTAATCCCGCTACCTCAAAAGATGCCCAAGTTACAAGGCATTATACCTTACTTATTGAACGACCTATGTATAACCACATCTAACATCCAGTCCCCTCTCTTTTGCTTTTTATGTTCGTTTCTATTTCTTAGAAGGGAGTGTCGCGACATTTTCACTTTATTTTTATCTGGTGTTAACGTAAAGTGTTCTACGTCGTTGGGATAGCGAGCCGGGGCACTCCTGGTCACCTTTAGTGCACGGCCGAACAGGGTTTTTTCATTGATTCAATACTTAACTTGAGCCGTTCATTAACAGAAGTGTTAATGAACATTAGAGCCCTTCACGGAGTGGGAAACCCATATGGGAACGGGAACGGGACGGATATGGGTGGATATGGGAAATTTTTCGGGGAAAATCACGGGACGAAATGGAAACGGGGATAAGGTTTTAAACTTGTCGTGAAACAGAAAATTTGACCAGAAGACCAAGCAAGTAAGTACCTATAACACATAACTGAATCAAGATAGACAAAATCATCCACAAAAGAAAGTCAGTTTCTCAAACGTTGTAAATAAGTTATCCAAATTTACATATTAGATACCAACTAGAGATATATATGGATTAACTTTTACTTGGCCTACCCACTCCACAGCGATGGCATCACAGCTGCAGACATCCACAGCCATTCCCAAAATGAGAACAGCCAGCCATTGGCTGCCTGAGTGGATTTCGTATAGTTCATTTTATTGGGGGCTTATTTTACTTCCTATTTGTGTATATATTATAGTGTCAAAAGTATAAAGCTTGATACTTTAAAATTTTAAATTATGGCATGCCTGGTTTCTGCACATGATCCACTTCTATAAAAACAAGCAATTGCCTTAGCCAATATTTGTTGCCTTTTAAAGAGCTGGCAAATCATGGCCAGAATGCCAGACCCAGGGGTGCAAACAAGCCAGGAGTACTGTCCAGCCTGTCCAGAGGATAGAATGAAAAAATCACCTCGCCTTACAACTTTTTACAGCTTCCATTTTGAATGGATACCAAGGATTCAGAGCATTTCTAGGACATTGGAAAATGACGAGGCTTTCAAGCCAAGCTTACCAGATTCCGTGAGCATAAAATGCAGATACAATCATCTTCGCGAATAAGAGAATAAGGTAGGCACCAATTTAGAAGCAATCCCCACAAAACCAGCACAAAATAATGGTACAAAAAACGACTGAGACATTGCTCATGTGGTTCCCCGATACCCGCCTTATAAACAAGTGATTTTGTACGGTAAGTACGGCTTTGGATATTTCGCCAAAAACTACGCGTTAGAGACGCAGTGTGGAAGCCCAGGCCGGCTACCAACTTAGGTAAATTTTCTGCTGTGGTGTATATTTCCTTTCTTTTCCTTTGTCAATGGCTGCCTCCATAATCTGCTACAAATTCAACGCAGTATTGACAAATGCCCATAATATTGGCGGTGTTCTTTACGATACTGTGTATGTCCGAGGATGGAGAGGGACGAAATTTGACCAATCAGCGACCAGAAAACGGGAAACTTCGCGAATCATTTGCCTCCATAGTATGATAATTCCGAGTAAGAGGACAGACAAGAATGCTGACGGCACAACACATCACATAGGGGTCAACGGTGGACAACTTTTCTGACATGGTATCTAAATTTGTTTTAGTCATTGCCCTAAGAGGACTTAGCTTGAAAACAAGTTTATTAACGTGCATGGAGAGGTAATAATGTGAGCTGTATTATGATTCAAATGACGATTGGGATGGCTGGAACCATGGTTTCAGTTTCCATTTGATACTGTGTATATAATTAATGTGTGCACTCTCATTTAAAGACAATGTATGACATTTTTCCATAAAAATGGAGTTAGCACTTGTATTAGCAACTTCAGAACAAGGGAAGCCGGGAAACAGTACATTTAATG
>JARFNZ010148697.1:0-10024 GCA_031763405.1 Balanus nubilus
AGATATAATAATGACATGCCAAGATAGGGGGGGGGGGGAGGGATTACAGGGAATACAAGCTGGGCCGGCAGCTGGCTGCGTTCGTCGCTCGATGCCCGTTTCGCGGGTTTTGTCGCCTTCAGGAGAGTGCAACTCGACTGGATGCGCGGCTGACAAGCTGCGCCCTTGCTCGAGCCGCGTATAATTGTTTTATGCGCTGCCAGGAAGCAAACAAATGGGAATAATGCATGCTACTGCAGATATTGTTCCCTAGTACGCAGTTAGGTAACCGATATAGGCCGGAGTCGGAGTCGGAGTCGGAGTCGGAGTCGGAGTCGGAGTCGGAGTCGATTAAATTTTGCCGACTCCGCAGCTCTGGATATAACCACCACCACATACATATAACCACCTGACACCGCACCAACGCCGCCCAGCCATTCCAACTAAGAAACTAATGCAGACAAAAGACGATAGTGCTTTTCGCCTGAGGCTAATTCGTAGACGGCCATCGTTACTCTCATGATTGAGCACGGACAACTACCGGGTCACAAAGGCATTCCTGCAGCCCTTAGGGCTCGGGCGAACACCTTACGCCATGCGCAGTTACGAGCGTTTATAGCTGTCCTTCACGAATCTCGGCAGGGACGCTACTGACCGGTCGCTGGTCAGACAGCGCCGGAGGCAAAGGACAGCGAGGGCGGAGCTTAGCTCTGGCGTCATAGCGTAGCTCCACCCTTTGCCGATAGCCTGTGTTCATCGAGTGAATGCGTTACGCGAGATTTAGCATTACGAGTGAATGGGAAATGCCCTATCTCTTTGTTTGACGTTAAAAACCTAGGTAATACAAATTAGCGGAAGGTCTAAACGTCCGTTGCGAAAACTTCATTTATGGTAGTCAGTGCATTGAAAGGTTATCGCCAAAAATTAGGGTCTCAAGCGGCTTGTCGTTCACAAAAGGTCATAAATATTCATCAGTGCCAGGGTTCGAAACTCCTCAAACGCGATTGGCCGATGACAAGGCCAGAGAAGGACGGGTTCGAAACGACGCATACGTGATTGGCTAATGAGGAGATAGTATGATTAGCATGACCAATAGGAAGCCAGTTATAAACTCTTAACATATTTAACTCGGGCTTTGGTGAATAATGGGCAGATATGGTGCATACCTTCTAGTTGTAGTCACAGTTGTAATCATAGTCTCTGTCATTACTGTTGTCTTAGTCGTTCATCATGCATACGAATTGCACCTCATCTTTTTTCCCCCCATGCCTGTCTGTCCGTGCGAATGCTAACATCCGACCTGTACATCGCTGCTTCCCCAGAAGAGAGATTCGCGGTCTGCTGGCCTCCTGCTGGATCACGGTGCTGACGTGGGCACCAAGAACGGCAAGGGCCGCACCCCACTGCACGTGCTGGCCGAACGCCCGGCCGCCGATGACACCGAAGCCGAGCGCTGCGTGGCGCTGGGCTCTGCGCTGCTCGCTCGCCCCACCATTGATGTGGATGCTGCCGACCGGGCCGGCTGCAGCGCTCTCTATCTGTCAGCCGCATCAGGCGCCGACCGTGTGGCTCGTCTGCTTCTCAGCAACCACGCAGACCCAGGGTGTATTGTTGACGGACGCTCCGCTGGGGAGCTCCTGCAGGAGCGAGGGGTGTCTCTGGAATCTGATCCTTCGCTCGCTGTCACCGCGCTCACCGGCCGCAGCGCGCAGAACGTGCTGTTCGAGGCGCTTCAGCAGCGCGACTTGACTCGGTTTGGCGTTGTGCTGCGCGACAACTCGCGCAACCGACGAGTGCTCGATGCGTTCCACGGCAACACGACGTGTTTGCAGTACGCTAGCGACCACGGCCTGCACGAGTTTGTGGCGCTGCTGCTGCGGCACGGCGCGGACGTGAGCCTCGCCAACCCGACCAACGGCTGGACGGCGCTGCACTACGCGGCTGCGCGTGGCTACCACTGCGTACTGGAGAAGCTGGTCCACCACGAGCCGCCTCCGGTTGACGTACCGGACGATGGTGGCGAGACGGTTCTGCATAAATTGGCGCGTGCCGAGTACGATCCGGGGGAGGTGAACGCTGAAGACTGTGAAGCGAATCGTGGTCGGTGCCTGGAGCTGTTGACGGAGCTGCAGGCGGCTCAGCCAGATCGGTTGCAGCTCGACGTTAACGGCCAGGACAAGCTCGGCTCGACGCCACTTCACTATGCCGTGTCGCGAGGAGATTCGACCGCCATCGAAGCGCTGCTGCGCCTCGGAGCAAACATCGGCGTTAAGAACAGGTTTGGTGAGACACCGGTGCGCGGACTGCCGGCAGATACTCTGAAAAAGTACCTGGATGAATGTGTCACGTGCAACACTCGACCCGTCACCGATGCCCAGTTCCAGATTGACCTATGCTACAGCTTCCTGGCGCCGAGGCGTCGCGGGTTCGTGGACCCGCTTCCTGAGACCGAGTCCCTCTGGTACATGGCGCAGTCGAAGCGGCATCGCCACCTGCTCAAACACCCGGTGATCTCGAGTTTCCTCGACCTCAAGTGGCAGATGGTTCGGGGGTGGGTGTGGGCCAACCTGGCACTCTACTCGCTGTTCGTCATCCTGATGACGACGTTTGTGTTCCTGAATATTAGTCGCGATTGGGGCTCGGGTCAGCGCCGCCAGGTTCCGGACAGCTCCGACATCGTCGACAGTCATCCGACCGGAAAGAATACGTCAGCTGCTGGGTTCCAGTTTGTGTTCTTCGCCACGGCGCTGATCCTTGCGCTGCTTATGCTGCGCGAGCTATTCCAGTTCTTCGTGGCGCCACGCCGCTATGTTTTCAGCTTCGAGAATTATGTGGAGGCGTCCATGCTGGTACTTTCTGCGCTACTGCTCTTCTCAGACGTCGGCGAGGAGCAGACGCGGCGATACTCGGCGCTCGTCATCTTGCTCTCATGGACAGAGTTATTCATGCTCATGGGCCGACTGCCGGTGTTCTCCATTTACGTCACCATGTTCACCACGGTGCTGTTACGCTTCACCTGCTTCCTCGCCTGGTACTTTGTGCTGATCGTCGCCTTCTCACTCAGCATGTTTGTACTCTTCCAAGGCGACGAGGCCTTCCCAAATCCGTCGTCGGCGCTCATCAAAACGATGGTGATGACCATTGGAGAGATGGATTACGGCTCCCTGCCAATTGCGCAACACACTCCTGTGGCGCAGCTGGTCTTCGTCGCATTCCTGTTCCTCATCACTGTGGTGCTGATGAACCTCCTGAACGGTCTCGCCGTCGCCGATACTGGCGAGATCCAGGACCAGGCACAGATTTACGGCTACGTCGGCCGCGTCGAGCTCATCTCCTACATCGAGTCGATGCTGCTCGGCGACCCGTTCCACTTCCTCTCCAACTACCCGCCGTTCAAGTGGCTACGCTGGGTGCCTGACTGTGCTCCCTGCTCCTGCTTGGGACGCCTCAGTCCGTTCACACAGCTACGCGCCTGGCTCGGAGGTCGAACCCTCCTCTTCTTCAACGCGCTGCCCAAGAAGAACTTGACGGTGCTACCGAATCAGCGCAACTGGCAGCTGGACCCGAACACGTGCCATGCTCGCTTCTCGCTGGACAAGCAAATCATCGAGGACGCCAAGACGCTGCTGATCAGTAAGCGGCAGTCGACTGACGACGTCTCGGAGCGGCTGGAGCAGCTTGAGAAGAAGCTGGACAGGCTACTGAGCCGCCTCTTGCCCGCTGGAGAGATAGCAGTCTGAAGGATCTCTCGACTCTCGGCACAGATGTACTGCGAAGCTGTCAAGCCGATGAACCAGCAAGTTGATCGAATACATATTTTTGCAGAGAAGTTGGTGGCATCCAAGCCACCAGATCCAGAGAGCTCCAGTTCAGATAAAGATTCCCGTAACGAAGAACCACACACTAAGGATGCATTGCACAATACACATGTTCTCGCAGCACAGCCGTTGAAATAGCGAACTTAAGCATCCAAATACTTTACCGGTTGTATTTGTCTTTTGCGGGAGGGCACAAGTGTTAGAACGTTTATGTCATAACGTCGTGACATTGACAGCTACAGTATTTAATCTCCTTAATTTACGACTTCACACCAATCCATCTACAAGGTGTGGCACAAAGTGTTTCACTTACCAGTTCCCGGTTATCTGAGCTTGGTTAGCTAAAACTTGGTAGCTATGAATGTCCTGCTCTCGCTAACAAGAGGACATGCACGCAGGTATTATCCTTTGTCACCCAGACAGTGAGATGAAGCTTTTGCTCCGTTTTTATACCTATATATATATCCGTTTTTATATATCCGGTCGTGGATAACGACCTGTAGGTCATCTCTAGTCACCCATGTGGTGCTAGATTGCATAGTGCTTATACTTTCGTACGTTTTTCTGTATGTATTGTCGTTTCTGTATAATATATATGAAAATGGACGTACGTACTTGGCACTACGTTCATCTATGCTTGTAAACTGGTGTTCATTTTCTGCTACGCATTGCGCTGGTTGAAAGACAGCTCGATACAAAAAAAAAATATATTTGTACCTGCCCTTGCCATTTAACCCTTTGAAAGGGTTCTATCCCTAAAAATTAAATTTGATAAGTGATAGATCCGATTTCTCCTGTTTTACCAGCTCAGTCCGTTTTGAGAAATGTTCGCCCTCAATTGTTTGCAATCATTATTTAAAGTTATGGTCTTCCGCATCGACGTTTCGACATTGTCGTTTACTGTGCATTTTCCGTACTTAAAGGGACATTGTCACCTAAATTGGAAAATTGTATATGTGATAGAGCTAGTCCTCCCTGTTAAAAGCCAGTCTAGTCCATTTCAAGGACTTCGCCCTCAATCGTCTGCAGACTGAAATGAAAGGTTGTTTTTTCGCACTAGTTTTAGTAAAACCGTAAGTTAGACCTCATGCTTAGTAAACACGTATGTTTCCATACTTTTCCTAACCTAATCGACTATTTAAAGACTGGAATCGCCGTTAGGCGTTATGCGCCTACACACCGCGGACCAAGGCCGTATAACCAGGTAGGACCATCAGCGTTTGTTTTACCTTTCTCCTGCCGCAGCCAAATGACGTCACTGGGATGGTGACTCAGGAGCCGCCATTTACTTCCATTATGAAGATAATGTTTCTAAATCTTTTTTGGCAGCGTTCGGCCAAGTCTTTTTGGGCTTGATGTGATCCGGGAAGATGTGATATTGTCTGGATATGGCAAATTTGAAGTGTCTCGTCACTTAACCCGCGCCCCGATGGGCTATTTCCGACCCCCGCCCGCCGATGTGGGGGGGGGGGGGGGCGTTTCGGCATCCCTACGATATCCCAAACTACTGGGCCGATTTTCAAAATTCAAACGGTATTCGATAACCCTGTACATGAATTTCCAGAATAGCATGCGAAATTTGATTCTAAGGTCACTGATGACGTCACAGGTAAAAAATTAAATTGCCCGTTTTCGCCGGGTGGGATTGCCGGCTAAAATAACGATATTGGACGTATAAGAAGCTACTAAATCGGCAACAATCGTGTTGCTGACACTTTCAAGTACCATTCTAAGCCTTTGAAAGTCATGGGTCAGGTCAATGTCATCCGAGGCCACGACGTCAAAAAGATTGATTTTGAACATAGGTAATTGTAATACATGTTTTGGGGTTAGTTTTTCGCTAAGAACGCGGAAAATGACCCTAAAAAATTGTTTTCTCATTCAAATCGGAGAGAACTGAAAATATTGAAAATCGTCGGAATTCGTTGAAATGTCATGAAAAGTTACCGTTTTTCGCATTCAAAAGGTCATTACTCCGTCATTTTTGAAGATATTGACTTCAAATTTGGGGCACATATTCATCCACGTAGTCTGTAATACATATATTCCGTTTTTTTAATTTGGAAAATGTTTGGAAACATGTCAAAACTTCAAAATTCTTAGTTTGATTTTTACCAATTTTCACAATTAAAAAAATCAAAAATCAGAGATAGCAGTTTAATAGCCCAATCTCTGTCTTTTGATATTAAACAATATACTTTATCTTTAAAACTGTGCCACTGGGCGTGTTTCTCGCAAACCCCTATGTTTGGCCTAAAATGGGAAAACATGACGTCACTCTGACGTCTTTTTTTTGTTTTACAAATTTAGTCCGAACCTTTTGAATGGACGGCTTTGCGAGATCAGAACCCGCGCTAAGCAGAGCTTGTTGCGCAGGTCCCGACCTCTACCGTCCGATCGGGAAATTCCGGGTAGCCGGCAGAATTTAGTTCGACCTGACCTGGTCACCTGACCTTTGGTGACCCAAGGTCAAAACTTTCACATTTTAATTTTAGGTAAAAAATTCAATGCTATTCTAGGTAAAAAGCTATTCTAGGAAAAAATAAATTTTAGGCAGCTACTGAAAGAAACGGCGGCGCCTATGCAGGAAAAAACGGAGGGAAGGACGGATTTCTCCTCCGCCCCCCCCCCTCCACTGCGCGTGTTAACTTTAAACTTCAATAACTTTGGAACTAAGTGATATTTTCGGGAAAAGTGGACACCACCGTGACCAGCAGTTATTGCCTGACCTTTTGACATACTACAGCTATATTAGACAACTTTCAGGAAGGTCTTAAACAACTTCACCCTCCGGTACGGCGTGGGTTTATAAAGTTTACATTGAGTTTTCATATTACTGTTGGTTATTATTGGCGGGGATTAATCGGCCCTCTTAGACTCCAGATACTTTTTTGTGTACAATATGTTAATCAGCCAAAAACCGGGGGGGGGGGGGGGGGGATAAGTTTTTCCCCTCTGTCAACTATTTGCAATAGAAACGAATGAAACTATCTATGTGAATCCTTGCATCCTTCTCGGGCATCAATTTTACATCGCCTATCGAAGCCAATTTCGCCGATACTTTTTTTAAAGATATGGCCAGTCTGGTGACGTTGCTGCACGCGATTTTTGATAAATGTTTGTCAAAAATAAAGTTTCCAAAGAAAACGGAAATAAGCATCGAAAGGCTTGAAATGAAGAGTTCTACAACTTGGCTGAGTTTCGCTATAATAATACATTGTTTTTTGACCCATATAAATCCTCAAAACTGATATTGTTTAAATTTGAACTTCTTTTATTATACAAATTAAGAATGTAAGGTTTTCATAAAATTTGAATATATATAAGAGAACTTAGTATGGACAACACCCAAAACACATTTTAAACTATATCTTAATTTTTGATGATCAATGACTTGTAAGTATCCATCCGTTATGACGTATTTTATTGCATTTTAATGCGTTTTGGAGATTTCTGGACCACGAGTGAAAAAGCAAATGATACTTTTTTGATTTTTGACGCAAAACCGGCCTATAACGATGTATCTTTTGTTCAAAATGCTAAATTCCGTCGACCTTTTTGGTCTTGTTGACTTGACCTTGTCACAATTTTCACTTGAATGAGTTCATATGGTAAAATTACCGTCACCATCTACGTCTAAAATAACCTATTAAACATACGTCGTATGACTTGCATATCACTTTTGCTTTAAGTGACCTTTTGTGACCTGACCTTGACCCATGATTAGTATGAGACTTTACTAACGCAATACATTCATCATACATTTGAGAGCAATTTGGCGCCGATGTTTACGCGTTGGCTGTTTTCGCGACCGTAACACGGAAACACACAATTTTGACCTTTGATCTGACCTTGACGTGACCGTGATCTCTGTCGAAAATGTATTGTATTGTTTAAATGCATCTCGTTGAGAGTTTTCGAATGCTGCATCGCTCATCGTGCTGCTATTATTGGTTCGGAAGATAACGAGGGGGAGGGGTAAATTCCCCCCCCCCCCGATCAATGACGTTTGGGTGAGGCCCTGGTCAATGCAGGGTTAACCCCCGCCAGTGCAGGAGGAAGGGGGGTGGTTATCACCCCTCGGTTTTTTGGAAGTAACTTGTAAAAAACGGCAAATCGTGACGAACAACCTAACCAGAAAATTTCGTAACTGTGACCCTGATGATCCGTAACTTGATACCTTTTTTGCAGGGTCATATCAACCGCAAATGGTGTTCCATACCCTATCGATGCTTATAACTCGCGCTTCCTGGTTTTTGATGTTCAGGAATATATTAGCAGGTGTTACCATGTGACCTTGGTGGTTTCCAATGAGGTCACTGACCTCGGATGACGTTTTTATTAGCAGTGCTCTCTATTTTTTTAATGCGCTGATTTCGAATTTCACATTCGTTTTCCACTAAGATTGGTTCAAATGAGGTCATAATCTGTTCAGGTCAACGAAGGTTACTGGTATCAGGTGACCTAAGTTGACCTTTGACAAGGAATAAAGGGCAACTGAGTCCTGGAATGTATCAAAACGTACTCTACTGACCAACAGAAATGCTTTGGTCTTTAGAGCACGACTCTAGTTTGATAAGAAGTTATTCTATCGGCAACAACGGAATTCGGTGATTTCGGATCATTGACCCAACGTCAGAATCACCAAATGACCTAGGACCTTCAAATCCGGTCTACCGGCTTCCTTTCGTCACAAGCAACACGCTCATTTTAAAATAAAACCCTAACTCAATTAGGGGCGAATCGGTAGGGGGAGGGTGCTCCCCCCCCCCCAAACAACACTATTACCACTATGACCTCATTTGAACTTGAAGATATTAACCTACGGTCCTGAAAACTGCACAAAGCAGAGTTCCCCATAAACCGCAGTTTAAGCCGGAATCGGATTCGCTAATTCTTATCGATTCCGTCTCCGACCAGGAGTCGCAGTGGCCGGAGTGGGGTCGCTGTCAACTTTTTGTCAATTGGAAATCGAATCGACTACCTGGGTCAATGAAATATTCTCCACCTACGGACATTTTCAGTCATCTCGGAGGAAAATAAGTGGAGGAAAGGTTGTTTGGAAAGGTTGGAGGAAAGGTTGAAAGGAAAGTTTGGGCACTTATTTAGCAGTAGATTTTCGCCTGATGAATGTATGGCAATCATTTGTGTATGACCGAAGAACGTTCGCTATTGCTGCATATGCTATAAAGAAAAGTCCACTGACATATTTATTTGTAGCAATCGGATTGGCGACAACGGCTAGAGCGAAGATAAGCTGAAACGACTTGGGTCTGAAGTCTAGCTTCTGTGAGCTGTGCTACTGCTGGTAGCTTGCAGCCTTTTACCGGCGGTTGCTAGCTGAGCTAGCCGCTCGGTGCCCGTTTTTCGGAGCTTGTCTCCGGCAGGCGGACGCTGTTTGGTTGAATTCGCAGTTGGCACGGCACGCCCGTGCGGGAGCGACGTATCAGTGTTGCAATGTTGCACTCATAAGAGCTGTTAATAAAACAAATTGAAAAGGAAGGCAATGAGTTACGTTGCAGACATCGTTCTCTAGCATATGGCTGAAGACCGATTGAAAACCGGAGTCGGAGCGGAGTGACTCAGAGTCGGAGCTGATTTTCTCATGTCGGAGATGGAGTTAAAGTCGCTAAAATTTTGTTGATAAAATATATTGAATGTTTTTTTGCTTATAAATAAGTTCATTCTCCAGTTTTTACCTCCCGAAACCATAACTTCGCGAAAATAAGTTCCCACGAAGGGGTGAGCATGTTGCCAATTCACGGGTAAAATATCAATAGTCCAACGCAGTGCGCGTTCGGTAATAAACTTCCCCACAGAGCTCCGATTGTATTCTAAATACGGCGCGATGTGCAACAGGTAGGCCTTATAACTTCTTAAAGGAATCGTTCACCTTAAACATGCGGTTCTGAACTGAGGTAGCGGTTCAGAGCTGAGACCTGAACTGAACTGAACTGACTGAGAGCTGAGCGGGCCGTGGGGAAGTGTTACGGTTTGCGCCATTCAAAACAGAAAGTGCTAATCCTTCCAAGGATATCGATCAAAGGTTAAACCCAAAGGTCAAAACCATTACCATATCGTAGACTTCAGCTCAGAATACCCATTACCGCCAAGTTTTAAGGGATCTTCCAAGTTGTACTTACTATTCTCTTTAACCCTATTACTGTAGGCATGGAAATGATACAAAACGGTCGGGGGGGGGGGGGGGGCAACGGGCCCCCTTTCTT